>QVNW01000297.1:0-141877 GCA_014825475.1 Pseudomyrmex flavicornis
TACGTACTATTGCAACAAAAATATTTTGTATCGACGCGATCTACGTTAAATTTTTAATATTCCATAAAAAATTTATTTATTTTGTTAAATAAATTACTACCCGAAGTCATGTTCATAATAAAACTCCGGGATATTTCTGTGATTTATTTCTATTTGGGGGACTCTTAAGACCGGCTCTCGAGACGTGTCGAAAAGGAAAGACGACTCGGCGTGTGCTCGACGCGAGCTTCATCTCTGAAATTGCGCGCGTGCTTTTGCGCGTTGGCGGACACCGTTTTCTAAATCACTTACTGCCACTCTACGCACATGCAACTCTCTTTCTTTCTCTTTCTCATTCTCTCTCTCTTTCTCTCTTCCCGCGTTTTCGTGTTGTCCCGCATGGAGAACTGCGACAATGTCCCAAATGACGTTCTATTTTCGCGAGAAGACGTCGATCTCCCGGCCGGTCGTAAAACCGTCGCAGGTGCATTAAACCTAGAATAGGCTCCTTGTCACTTTGACTTCGCCGCGCTACAGTGAACGCTTCGTTCTAGGGAACATCTATCGCACAAACTTCTCCGCGGAATTTCCTAGCGAAATATCCCATAACGACGAATTTTACGCAATCCACGCAAGTCAAATGCTCGGAGTTCCGATTTCAGCTTAATGTGTCAAATAAAAACTGTTTTAAAAATACATGTTAGTTAACTGCCGACATTGTACGACAAAAATAACCAATTTAGATAACTTGGAAGTAGCATTCATGTCTACAGATAATTATTGTCTTAACAGTTTTTAATGACACTGATAAATATTCCGCGCCGCGTAATCTTTCTTATATTTTGTGTTGTGCGTTTCATCGTCAGCGAAGATAAGAAAATCACGCGCGACTAAACTTCGTTCCAATATAACGAAGCAATACTCAGTGCTCGTTTCTATAATTAAACCGGATTTAAAATTTTAATAATTTTTTTATTTGATTGCGCAACAGAAACTTGCAATAAATTAAATTAAGACGTACCGAAGACAGAAAAGATCCACAGATTATAAATCAAGATTCAGAAATACTAAACAACTTTAAGAGAAAATACGATTTATGATATGAGACTTTGCGAATTCGAATCGTATACACGTTAAATTTCTAAGCGCGTACTTTCCACAAAACGATTTTGAGTAAGCGCAATATATATCGACTTCCGCATTGGTTAGCCGCTTCCACTCGGAGATTAGAGCCCCCTCTTATTATCAAGAGGGGACGATCTTATCAAGGAAGTACGCGGTCAGCGAAGAAGACGTCCGGAAGCGCGGAAGACGGTTTCTCGTTCGTTTTTTTTTCTCGCAGCCAAATAGTGATAAATCTCCGCAAAGGTTCTGACGGGAGGAAGTTATTGGACAGTTAGATCCTCATTATGTCGACGACAACACGACTTGTGTACCCACAAAGCACTCGCAATGAAAGAAAACGGATTACACACTTGGTGAAATTAAGTATAAACGTTCCGTTCTTTGAGAAAGGACAAGATCCGTTCGTTCGACCGTGACAAAGTTAGCCGCGCGCACTATGTGACTTTACGGTCCTGAGAATTTATCACCGACAAACCAGATTGTGTGAGAATCCTCGGGCGGTCGTTTTCGAGGTTTCGGGTGACCGATGAGATTTTAAGAGGGTGACCCAGTTCGTTCGTCTGTATCGAACCCGAAACGGAACACCGACTTTTTTCCCCGCAGGTAGCAGGTAGCAGTTAGGATGACGTAAGCAGATTCAACTGAGATAAAAGACAAGGTCCAAGTAAATAGCAGAGAGAAACAGCAGGTCTAATAGAGATATTCAAACTTGAGACGAAATATCAACCCCGACTATTAATAAAATCGATATTCGCGCGTTTATACCGAGTGAGGCGATAAATATGACAAACGCGCGAATAAGTAAGACTTCGGTTGAAAATATAATCCTAATATACATGCCGCTCCGTACACTAATACCAGGAAAAAAAATACATATATTTACTATCACGTCAAAAATCTACACATTTATCATAGTTCGTACATATTCAAAACTTCGCGTATTTGCTTAAAAAAAAAAAAAAAAAAAAAAAAAAAAAAAAAAAAAAGACATCCTTTTAAGGCATATATTCAAAAGCGAGGTACACAACTGGCGGCAGGACAGATGGGCCAATTAAAATTAATTACGCAGCCCGAAGTATTCGGATTTGCTGCCGTAGTATCAAACCGTAGTTACTTCTTCCGAGAAGACACCTGGCGTATGCCACATATTTGCACCCACCATAGCCACTAGCTAAGTAAAATAATAGCATAAGACGCGATGAGATTCTTTGAAAAAAAAAGTGACGGATTATATCTGACGGTATTGCATGATGTGTAGTTACATAAGTCCGCGCTGAAAAAAGCCGTACATTTAAAAAACGCACATTACTGTTATGCTAAATAAGTAGTCTATCGATATTCGGTCAATAATTCGGCGATTTGTTTGAACATCTGGATGTTTGACTAGTTGAATATTTGAATACCACAGGATTTTCGAGACGCTGTGACACACTCGAAAGCCTAAATATTTTTCGGGTGTTTGCATACGTAAGTCAATATTGAATGTGTTTCTTCCGCACGTGATCGGACTCTAAATTATGCGCCCCGAATCGCGTGCACGTGTCAACACGTCCTGGTTAATAGAGAATAGTCTCAGACTCGCGGCATTAAACAACCAAAAACCCCCAGCAGTGCAACGTTTATGTAATAACCGGTTGTAATTCATGTCACACACACATAAACACACGTATAGTAGTATGCGCACGTACTAGGCTGTCTAGGTAACCGAGATCTCGCAATAACAGTAGTATTCTTTGCTAAATAATTGACAAATCTGTGATAGCAAAAAATGTGAGATTTTTATATAACGCAAAAAATCAATTTCAAAATCAGTAAAAGAAACACAATATTTCGTCGTTTATTTATTTGACTATCAAATTTAAAGAACCGTTTTGTGAACTGTGCATATTCACTTCTTAAAGTCAAGAAATTATAATAGATTCAGAAAGATAAATGGAGAAAAAAAAACAAACTCCTCCCGTAAGGGACAACGAGAAAGAAGTAGCAAAGTGGAGAATTTATTGCCGGTCCGAGAGGCAAGAAGAAACGTTTTAGGGGCGCTCGCGCGCTAACAAATAAGAAATTCGGGATGAAAGAAGGGACGGAGCTTACAAATGAGGGGGAGGAAAAAAGAGAAACCCGAAGAGCTCACCACGTAACAGGTGTAACGCGTGAACCTTGAACGTGGCGAGATTACGCGCATCCGAGCCACGTGTAGCCTCAGCTGTTTGACATTTACTACCCGTCCAATCGATGGGAATAAAAAATTAATGTCAAAACATGGAAGTGTAGGAAGGAATATCGCGCAGAAAACTATGTCCGATGAAGTGCCAATGACTATTTTTTTTCATTTATTGCGCGACAGAAAAATTTATGAGATTCACGCAGGTTGTATCAAAATCAAATTGCAACATCGCTCATGTGTGTCGTGAATTCTACATAAGAATGAATTCTACATAAGAATGTCAATTCAGAGAAACTTTACTTTTATTATATAATATCACAATTTTTTAAAATGCACATCGATTTTAAATCTGAAATTGTGAAAAGATTCGAAGCACTTGAAATGCAAAGTTCTTTGTGATAATGCCGATTCAAAACAACTTCAGAAAAATTTCATTTTTACTTTTTTTACAAATTCCGTTTTATGTTCATTCTATCAAGTTCAGTTTTTACTTTAAATTTATATATAAAAACATGCATTTATATAAACGTTTACTTTCTTTTATTTTACTCCACTTCCTTTGGGAACCACTGACCGAGAGCCTTAGGACGTCAAACGTGGAGCTGCCGTATAGAAGAAGAAGATGGCGCGGCGATCCGATCTCTGATAAGAGCCGCTTCTGTATGTATATACGAGCCGCAAATACGAGAGCGCACGGAGGGAGGGTTTGGTTGCGTATGCGTCTCATCTTCGGTTCCCGAAGCGCGTGGTCAGAGATATCGATATCTCGCGGTGCGTTTTCTCCTGCGCGAACGTACGAATACCTGGCGTCTCGCAAATAAAGAAACGGAGAACCAGAAATACACGACACACGCTCGATCGATTAATCAAAGCAGCTACTCCTCTTTCTTCTTCAACTTATTATCTATATACACTTTTAAATGGATATTCTTAGTCTTATATTAATTTGTAACTTGCGATTTTTATAATTAATTGCCTCAAAACTTTAATATAAAGTAAGTATTAAAAAATTTAATACAAACTTATAAAAATTTATTCAACATTGTCTCTCTTTTTCTCTCTTCTCACGCCTAAGACAATTCTTCAATATCTTGGTTTTTGGAGCTCCAAATAATATAGTTACGCTACTGCGATAAAGATTAATAAAATTGTTGGTATGTACATAATTAATAATTGATTAATCGCAACTTTTTAGGAATAAATTAAACATCGAGTCAAAATTCGCTAAGAAACCTGACGCGTAACATTTCGAAAAGAGAATCAGAATAATCGATATTTCTTTGATTGGCTCTCGATTTTGTTGTCCAACATCTTCAGCGCGGAGAAGAAGAGAGGAGCAAGAGAGGGTGGACGACCGCGTGAAGCTCGACTTAACTCGTTAACTCCGGTAGCTGAGTAACACTTCGGCGACTTCGCGATCGCGCGCAGCAGGTACGTGCACCTTACTTAACGATCCGAGCCCAACCCAGCTACCTGTTCGACCATAGAGAATGATCGTTTTCCTAGCGCCAAGACGATCGTTGCGGCAGCAGTCGCGGAACTGCAAGGCAAAGCGACCGGCGGACGAGAGGGAAAACAACGGCGGATACCAATGGCGTTCGGAGATTAACGCTTTCAGCGAGAGTCGAATGTTATCGCCAAATGACTGAAATCAGCGTGTTTGCGCGATGCGATCGATACGCGATCCGTTAATCCCTTATTAAGCCGCATTATCTTCGTGTAATAATCCACAAATAAGTATAATAAAGCATATATTTTATCTCATGATCGCGCTACCCTTAAACCTAACTTTATTTTCCGTAGTTGTTTTTTTATTTTATTCTGTACGAAAATGTGCGTCCGACGCTAAAGCGTAATTTATTACGGGCGTCGCAATATATATATATATTCCAGAATCTCGTCGAGTCCCTCATATTTTGCAGTTAGAGAGAAACCAGTTATGTATATTTAGAGAAATGTCAGATATGAGAGAATTAACATATAAAAGTTACACTACAGGAAATGTATTAATATTTATAACATCTGTATAATTTATGAAACACATTAAATAAACAAAGACACACGATGTTTATATTGATACACACATATGCGGGGAAAAAATATTTATCACTAATAGATAAAACGGCTCGTAATATGACATTGATATCGCTCACGTGCGTATTTTTATTATATTTCATTTAAGTTTTATATTTAAAATTCTCAATATATATCTGTCAATTTTGTCATTCAATTCTGTTGATTGCTGCAAGAGATATTGAATATAAAAATGTAATCTCTTCTTCTTTCGTTTTCGATATTCAATATTTCACATAAGAAGAAATAGCCATCGCGTGCATCGTCTAGCATAATGTTTCCAATCACATCATACTGCCACACAATATATAAGACAAGATCGCTTTGAAAAGAGTTTCCGACGAGCGTTTTATCGCTCGGCGATGTAGTTGTAGTCGTTCCTAGTATATGAGAGCAGCGCAGCCTCTGAAACACGAGAAGACCTTGAACTCGTATCCCGAGGTCGATCGATAGGCGCCACGCGCATCTCCTGACCTACATAAACACCGGGAATTCCGGGAGAGGGAGCGAAAGAGTGCGAAGCACCCTCTGAACTGTCTTCGCGTACAAATACACAACAAAGTACAAAATATCCTTGATATGCGAATTATCTTAACAAATTTTGTTTTCTCTAAACAGTAGAAGAGACAAATTAACTCTAATGAAACGATAACCCACAATGTTTACGTGCATACGTTGCGTAAGTAACTTTGATAACACTGGTTCGAGATAATTATAAATTAACAACATTTGATATTGCGAATTAATTTCTACAAGACTTAGATAAATACTTCAAAAATACTCAAACAAAAATATTAAGAGCGTGTAAATACATAAAAGTGTCGTGAAATACAAAATGTAAATTTTTCTTCGAAATGACACATGTGTATTGCTATTTTCGCTGCGGACTAATTGCCGAATGAAGAATAACGTATTAATGATCTGTCGCATCACCGCAAACACACATTGTATGAAAAACGGGCAACCTGGGAGATGTTATTGGTTATTGCAGGCGCAATCGATGTTACCATCTATCAGTTTTCAAATTGCCGGACGGCCAGTTGTTTATTTTCGCGTCGCACACCCGCATGTTGGTCCCGCTTTGAAAATTTCAAAAACATGATTCACGGGTTAAATAAAATGCGCTCGGGCTCGGCGATCGATTAAAATGCAAATTGCACCGGCGTCCAATTAACGGTAAACATGTGGCTTGTCTCGCGCAGACGTCGATTTTTATATTCGTCGGCGTGTGAGTCGCGACAAAGCGATACCTCGATCGCCGGTGGGCAATTACCGATCGCTCGCACGCACACACACACACACACGGAAACGAGGAAAAATTTGTCGCCGGAAATCATGACTGACCACGTCACGTCCGTCGTGCGTCGTCTTTATATCGCATATATCGATAAGATTGACTCTCTCGCGCTGCGGCAGCGATTTGCGGCAAGAGTCAATCGCGCGCTTGGCGGAACGAAGGCGTGTGCGGGCGTTAATTACTCGGCGTTAAATCCGTCGCGGCGTTACGCCGGGAGTGTTGCGATGCCGAGATATAAAATATCGACAAACACGACCGAATGCTGCCTGTGTTGCAGACACGTGGTAAGTATTTATTTCCTATTGCTCTACGCTCAACGGATAGATAAATCCGTTCGTGTGTTTTCTTTCAAGGCCAGTCTCTCAATGTTGGTTCAAATAAATTGAATTTTACCAAATGTCACTTTAATTAAAGTTCGCGATAACAACTTTAGAATTATAACGGAAAATATCTGCTTGCCAACTTCCAGCTAGAAGACACGCAAACTGTCATGTATCTTCTTACAAAGTATGTAAACTTGGAGAAGCTGCGAAGATTCATTAGCACGAAATACTCGTGCAACAACTTTTGCTAGCAATATATTCGAATTAGATATTACTCGGTTGAGGCAAATGACGCGGATTTATGTCGAGAGTGTGAATATGTGCTTCATAACGCGGCTCGTCCCAACATTTGCACCGCTTGTTTACCAGTTTCGTATGTATCGGGAATATACTGCGCCGTAATTTGCGCACGCTTTTCCGCGCCACTTAGGAACGCTTTCGCCGATGTATTTGTTACTGATGCGCCGTATGGGGATAAATAAGCCCGCTGATATTTTATAATTATTGACTTTCTGATAGTTAGTGGAAAGTGTTGAGAGAAGTTTCCATCTTGTAATAATTTATCCAGATATCTATACGACGTAGCATTATCTTACAACTACACTGATCTGTTAATGATTAATGTAACTGCATGCTGATGAATTAGTAATAATACATAATAAGTTCCAGCGATAGCAAATTGTTTCAAACAGATAAAAAAAAAAAAAACGATTATAAAGCTATTTCAGAACAGTACTAAATTACATATTGCTCGAGTGGAAAGTTATATGTGAATCAAGTAACACATCGTTCAAATAATATTTGTTAATAACTGAAGGCACACTACGCAGACACAAGTCAGTCTCGACTTTATATAACTCGTTCGCGCGTAATTATTTGACGTATCCGTAAAAAGCAACGCAATTGTGATAAATTGCAATAAATTTTCCGACGCGCGCCAGACCGCTCTGTGTGCTCGCGACTCGCCTGCCGGTAGAACAGTCCATAGGCGCGACGCAGCTTCTCTCACACGAGAGCGGAGAGAGCGATTATTGATTTCCAGCGAGAGTGGAGGAGGAACGACGGAGAGAGACGACACGGCACAACCGCGCGCGCCCGTGTGCATCGTTCCGTGGAACGAACCCAACCGACCTGCAACCCCCGTGCTCGGAAGCGCGGAGAGGGAGTGGGTTCACGGTCAAGGCCGGTGAAACCAACCCTCCTCGTGTTATCCCCGTGCGACCTTCGAGCTCTCACCCTCGGCACGCGCGCCCGATTAAAGCTTCATGGTGTTGCGATTAACGAGACTCCAACCTCCGCGTTCGAGTGTCTTGCGTTAAAGCGGCCAACTTTATCTTCAACTTGACGTTAAGTTCGTTAACAGAATAATGTAGAGAGATTCTGAATATATATATATATATTAAATGTACATATGTAAATATGGCTTTCTCTCTGCAAAATTAGAAAAACAAAATATTGCAAATAACAATGCAATTACAAAATAATAAATTAAGTAAATAGATAATAAATAGATTATAAATTTATACAATTAATCAACTTTTATCTTTGCTGTATATATATCTTTAGTTTCGAAAGTGTTACAACGTACATGTAATAGTTAATATATTATACAGTGTAAGCGATAAACAAGCGTTTTCACGTAAGCCACGTGTATACTCGTGTCCACGCGGCTGGAAAAATTTAGCGTAGGACGTTAAAGCGGAGCGAAATTCGTCTCTGTGTAATACAGGGTAGCTCTGCTCACCTCTGTCGAGATGAAATATTTTAGAATCGACGGCACGGAATCACCTTGGAACACGGGGGAGGAGGCCGGACAAGGGAAACCGCCGGCTCGACGATTTTACGCAAGCGCGTTTACTTTCCATGTATTTCTCCATGTGCGGCGAGAATTGACAGAGGGCAGTGTAAAATATCGTCGAAAGTTAACGCGGGCGTTTGTACGTTAATTATGTGAACGTTACACCTGCACGAGCGAAACTCCAAAAAGAAACTCCGTCGCGTTCGAACCCACCTACGCGGCAATATCGCGTCCGCTCAGACCCCATTAATGGACGCGCTCGAAGATTTAATTAGAAGAGGATTCACACGCCCGGCGCATACAATCACAAGCGCGCGTAAGTCTTAGCGACGTTTCGTAGCGGTATTTTGATTCCGTAATTGTAATTTCTAAACAATAACGTCTGAGGTAACGGCGAGTCTACATTGAATAGCAGAATACATTTAATTCGAATTAATCTACATTTAATTCGAAGATATAAGAACTGTAATGAAAAACCAAAATATTTTATCTTTACAAACTTTATGTTAAAAGAATTCGAACTCTTTACTTATGAGGCTCTCAAGCTTTTCCTCTTGTCACGTATCGATCCTCAAAGGTCAAATACGTTCCGTTGAAGAGTTTCTATTGATGGCAACTCTGTATACACACACACACACACACACACACATATAACTCTGCGATTCGTCCGAATCGCATTAGACTAACAATACAAAATACAGGCTTTCGCGACATTTACGCTCACGACGTTTTCGACCTCATATTGAACGCGCGTCTCTAAAAATCGACATCGCCAATTACGATGCCTCCGAGGAGGCGCGATTTGCATGTCGTGCCTCCTCGTGAGCGCGATTTGCAGCTTGATCTTCTTCGTGTCGCGCAGGTGACAATTCGCAGCGCGTATCGTAACGCGAGATTTGTCCTCGCGGACTGTGTGATTATCGTAATGACCGATCATTACGCATCGACATCGTCAGATTTTTTAGTGGGCGTACATTCGAAATCACGTGCGAACAAATATATTCTCTGGGAATGGAAACAACAAAGCCACGCGAAAAGAGACAGAGTCCAAGTGGGAGATAAGAACGTTCAAAATTTGATGACAAAAATTCACGAAACAATAAGAATGACGTAAATAAGAATAACACAATGCATTTTTTCTGATAAGAACTTTGGCTCTCCGGTACGTTTGTTCCCATCACTGCGAAAATATGCTACAAGTTAGTAAAAGATAGTTTTGTAACAAACTTTTTTTTCTTTTGTGAAATTCTCAATTGTTGTTCTCTATTGTTCATTCCAAACAACCGAGAAAATTTATAACCCAAAAGCAAGCTACGTGAATTGTCTTCTGGATCGCTTCATTCCGAAACTCAACGCTATTCAAAGAAGCTGTTGCGTAACGTTATTTCTACTTACAATTAGTCTTTACTTAAAGTTGATTTCACTTTGCCGCCTGCGGCGTATTTTATAACGTACGTTCTCCTTTAAAATCTCTTTCATCAGAAATAGATATATATACATATATATATATATATTCAACGGTACTCGCTCCACTTTTCCGTTATTTCTCATGAGTCATCTGGCTTACACACGGATGTGATAACTTATATTAGGAAATTGTGAGACACGTGACGGCAAAAGTTTGTGTGCAAAATTGTATAAGATATTGTATAAAGTATTTTATATATTTTCCTTTCTACATCTAAATTTTGTTTCTCTTATTAAATGTCTCTCTTTGATGAGCGCAGTCGTTCTATTCCCCGGACTTGAAATGTGCAGCAAGCTCGGAGGATATTGAGCGTTAAATCGATAATCAACTGTCATTATAATCTTAATGATTGCTACTGTCTTTGTTATCGTCGTTGCTCTCAATCGACTGACACCGATTATCTATCAAGATCGCGTTTAATCAGCATATCTGGTCGCGCTCACGTCAAACAACGTTTTTCGTCGCTAACGTCCGATGTGCTCTTCGCGATTTTTATATTTCCGACATTGCACAGTTGATACCAAACGTAAATATAACGTAAACCAATGAAAGATAACACTTGCAAAAAGATAATTGAAACAATTAAGATTGTGAAAAGAAAACCCGCAAATTTTTCCGCGCAATGAGAGCATCACATTGAAATATGATGATTAATTGCCAGTCTCAAATCGACATTCGAAGTTGACAGCGATCGAGACATGTCCGTGTCTTTGTTTTCTATCGAACTCTAATTCTCATTAAAATTCCTTATAATTCACGGCATTAAATAGTAGTTTCGTAGACTTCATATGGCTTTTAATCTCGGGAAAGAAGAAATCGATTTCGAATGCATCAAGAAATACGCACTTGTAGCCTTCGAAGGCAACATGAAACGCTCCCGTACAGGTAAATGGCGGCGGCCGTTTGATTAAGCACGGTAGCTAGGCACTGAGAGTAGTCGTTCGCGCAATTACGCCAAATGGATTTCCTAATTGCGGCGCCGTGCCACGGAGAGAGATTACTCACGTTCGATCATCCCGCGTCCGTTGAATCGGCAAAAATCACGATATCGAGTCGTCGTGGGAGATATGTCTGCTGCAGAATCGATCTGACAAGGATCAATTTCCGCAGCGGACACGGTGAAAGCGAGAAAGATCTGTGGAATTCATGAAATTAACCGGTAAACCTCGTGGTATCGATAGATCGCTTCAGAGTGTTACAAAACAACAAAAAAATTATAATTATAATAAGTATTTTCTTTTTATTAATCCTTTATATTCTATCCACTCGATGCTCGCTTCGACGAACAAAGATTCAGCCTGAGAGAGGCTGGTGCAATCGCCGCGGGACGGCAACAAAACGCTCACACGCTGCTAGTTGTCTCTGCAACGAAGGAGAGTCGCGTGTAATCTTATCGGCGAGATAGCGCGACTACCTTAATCCTCGCTTATTCTATTTCTTGCACGGCCGCCGTCTTTACGTGGGAGCGCGAAAGATACGCGTGGAAAGGAAGAGAGAACGCGCTCCCGAGAGAGAGGGAGCGTTAAAGGGTTCGGGGATGGGGTAGGAAGATTGCAGGGGCTGCGCGCGTTGAGCCGAGCGAGCGCACCGAAAGGCTTTCGATCTGCATAGCAAATTGGCGATCGATATACGGTCACCGGCGCGCGGTGAATCGCGCGAGCCTCGAATTAAAGCTTATAACTTTCATGTCCGGCGCAATGTATCATTATGCGCGCAAGGCTCCGTCGATGCAGCTGCCGCAACAGCAGCGGCGGCGGCGGCGGCGGGCGCGAATACGCGCATAAAGCACGATAAATCGTCGCCGCCGATAGATACTGGCCGATCGGACGACAGTCATCGATAACGATCGGGAAAATGCTGTGTGCATGCAATCTCGATGCCTTGCATCACAATGTGTGTGCTTTTTGTATAGTAACAATTAATAAGAATGTTTCAAAGAAAAGTTAAAGTTCAGGAATTAAATATTGCAGCAGAATTTTAATGTGCACATGTGATTAAGATGTCAATCATTTTCAAATTTGCAATTTGTTACTTGCTAATAACTTTGTGATTCATAAAATAATATTCTCGATTTATTTGTCTCTGCTGCAATAAGTATTTTGTACATATATATATAAAATTTAAAAAGTGCAATATACAAATTATAAATAAAATAACAAATAGATTTTCGAAAATTAATATCTGAAAGATATCTGGTTTTACTTTTTGCAGAGAGTTTATGATGAATAAAATTGATTTCTGTTTCGATAAAATTTTTCTTGTGTAAATGCGATTATTACATATTGACGAGCGCTCGCAATTAGGCGTTTCTAAAATTGTGCGAATATCGCGATATCGACGAATATTTTTGTCGCTCGGCGCCTTGTTTGCAAATAAGACAAGACAGCCGTGACATCTGACACTTTGTCTGCTACGTGTCCGGTCACAGTCTTTACCGCGCGCGAGTGACGCTGACTGCTCGAATCATATTAAGAATTCATTAAGACAATAGAAACCAAATTATTCCACGATGTCAATAAACTTGTGCCAAATCTGAAATTATCTCGGAATAACGTCCTATATGTAATCAAAGGTAAATTAAATAGTATAGTACTTTCCATTTAATAAATATTCATAAACATATTTTTTTACTATAAAAATAAGTGAATAAAGTACTATTTTTTATTTAAGAAATATTTAACGAAGAGAACCGATAATTATATGATAATAATAAAGAAAATGTTCCTAAGATGGTTTTCAAAGTTTGAACCGTCAATGTCATTTTTATATAGACGATGTGGACATTTCAGTTCACTTCATCAGGATTTTAAGCTTGATACTGTATCATGTTTGAAACTCTGATGAAGTGAACTGAAATGTTCACGAAAATGTCGGTATAAAACTGACAGTGCGATTCAAATCCAAAAACTATGTTCAGAAATTCTAATAACACAACACAAAAGCATAAAGATACACACAAACATTTTATATTTCTTTATGTCACTATTTCTTACGTTGTAGGATGCATTGTGTGCAAAAATAAGAATAATTCTGATAAAATTTTTCAACTTGTATAACTGTTTGTAAATATATAGATACCTATATATACACATATCCTCGCGATGTAGCAAAAGCGATCCAACACGCGGTGGATCGGCGCGTGCGCGACGGGAGATTTAACGCGTACGTGTCACGCTTAGCACGCGTCAAAGTCACGAAGCGTGAAGGGACGAAGCGCGTGGAAGAGATTGGTCGCAGCAGATCGTTCTATGTGGCTGAGTTAACGCGCGTGTCCGCTCTACTTCCGATATTAAGCCACCCTCACGCGTAAGGTGGCGGCCCATCGTAACATCGCTGGAAGATATTTTCAAAGAGTCTCTGCGTCGTTACGCAAATACTCAGTATCCACAATATCATATTCGAATCGACGTTTGTACACATTTGCGAGCAATATCGGACGCGCGGAAATTCGAGAATGTGCGACTGTTAAGCTCAATCGATATTTTTCAGTCACATTTTCAAACTTCTGCGTCCGATACACGCTTTTAAAGTTGCAATTGCGAGACGGAAAAGGTCGAGCGTGAAAAAGACCAACTAGTTGAGAACACGCTTTGCGAGTGTTTGCTTTTAACACGCGTATCCGCTCCACTTCCGACGCTCAGCACCACGACGCTTGGACGAGCGCGGCGCAACGAAGTTAAAACCGCCCTCGCACGTGACAACGACGGAAAGCTTCAGTGAGGTCGATTATAAACGCAATCTAGTGTCAACGAGGGTGGAAAAATCTGCTCTGATATTAAATAGCGAGTCTCTGTCGCGCAGTTATTTTTTTCTTTCGACGAGTCGTGTGCTTTTATTCGACTTCGTTTTGTGCATGGAACGACGATCACCCGACATATCGATATTCCAATTTATAAACTATCTGACAAAAAAACAACGTACAGCTCTTTGGACACGATAGCTTTTTTACATTCGATGTTTTTTGTCTGACAATGGAGGCGGCGATTAAAGTCGTGACATTAATGGAGCAAGCAACGGCAGAGTTGCAGCAAAATAAAACAACGAGATATTACTCCGTTAACCGAGTTTCGATATAGCCTGTGATATCAGCAACCCTCGATTAACTTTTATAACGTTAGAAGCAGCTTATTAGTATATGGAAAATGTACCGTGTTGCACATAATATATACAGAATCGAGCAACGTAACATACACACACACGATAAATTAAAAAAAAAAAACTTATAAAACGATATAATAAAATCGTGTATAATATTTACACGAATTATTTGCAAATTATTTTTACGAAGAAGAGATAAGAGAATCAGTACTTTTTCCACGCAAAATAATTCATTAAACGACACGTGATAGAGAATAGATCCTCTTATCGCTATTAACAAAATATTGCTTTCGCGAGATTTACTTCGCGGTTTCTCCGATTCGACTCGGACTCGCTAAGTATCGATAAAACTACGATGAATCGGAAGACGAACTTCGCGCGTTCTCGCTGATAAAAGGTAACACTATTGAATTTCGTTGCTTACCGGGTCAGGGACAGCCGCGCATCCGATCTTTTGACAAGTCAACCCTCTTCACCTTGAAGCACTTTAACTGGCGCGCGCTGGGACTTCTTCTCTCTCCTCGTTTATTTCCTTATAGTCACAAATCACAACAGAGCAGGCACTGAACTTAGAGCTTATACGGAAGAGACCAATCCTTTCTCGTTATCACAGCAACAATAAAATCGTCCGGCTTCGGACTGTCGCAGCGCAGTTCGCGACGTTATACTTCCGCGACACAATCGTTATTTTACTCCAACAACGAATAAACGAGTTGCAGAAATCGCTCGTCACGAGCGAGCATTATCACAATGCATCAGCACACACACAAAATCTCGCTGATCTCTCCGCCGATGACACTTCAACAACATCCGTCTTTTTCGTTCACGTGCGATCGGGAAATGGCACTGCTCGATGGTGTGTGAACTCTCTTTTGTTCCTGTATGATGTATACGTCGGAATCGTTAACAGCTAGAGCGTAAACTCGTACGAACGGCCAAGCGAGATCGATCAGGCACATCGAGATCACAGACTTCTCCGGTCCGTCGGGATGTCACGTGACTTGCTAAACGTGACAAATGCTGTCGATGGTGATGAACGTCGAGTATCCTGCGATAGTCCTTTGACACGACGGACAATAATCGCGCGCGCGCTTTTTTCTCACCGCAAAACGGAGCTCTCTCTCTCTCTCTCTCTTGAATTAACTTCCCCTTCCTCGTAGACGACTTTGCCTTCCCGACGACTCTTTGTATGCAAGTTAATACTTTTGCTCTCATGCGGAGATAAAGAAAACGGAAAAGAAGAAAAAAGAGAGAGAGCAAGCGAGGATGTTAAAAAGAGAAAAATGCAGCGCACGCTAGCACGAACAACAACACAGCAATCCTTTCAGTAGCGCTGTCGCGCGCTGACTGTGGGGCTTCGCCGACTCGTTTCACCTTCGCCCGCGCACATCACCCTCCACCCCTCTCTCCACGTGCGCAGCTTGGCTCGGAGTTTCCCTCTCTCTCTCTTTTCAGTCGTCCCACTGACTTTCGTGTGCACGGACTTTAAGTCCCCTCCGTCACCGCCGCGCCGCTGCCGGCACCAGTGCCAGCTGGCCCCACCATCGCTCGCGCCTCATCAGGACTCGGTCCCCTCTCCACGATGTTACGCGTCAACCTAACCGAGCACGGTAGGCGCGAGGTGGGTGCACGCACACCGTTGCGCGTGGGCGCACGTACAAGCACCGGAGCCACGCCTACCTCCCTACCACGTGCACGCGACCGACCAGTTCGCGCTGTTTTTACCGGCGAAGTAGCCAAGGGTGACCGAGCGCGAGAATGACGCGCGGCGAGCACGAGAGAGGGAAACATGGGGTTGTATGCACGCGAACGTATAGCATGAAGGTGAGCGAGAGCGCGACAGAAAGAGATATCTGGCGTCTTGCCAGACCTGCCCACGCGTTCCAAGGGTGCGTGCACACGCGCGCAGAACCTCTTCGATAAAGAAATGGTGGTGTTGCCGTGAATAGTACGCTGGAACTACCGCTGAATGAATACCGTTGAACGTATGGTTCAACAGGTAAGGTTGGGAAAAACGGTTGAATACTCTTACTCAAGAACATGTGCAATCGTCAGTCATCAATAATTATTGCAAATATTATTCTGTATGAATAGAATTTAACAATCTTTTCTGATATATTTGCTGTTTGCTCTCTCTTCGACTACCTAATGCGGTATCAAATCAGTGTGATTAGGTTTGCTAATAAATACTTTATTGCGCAAAGATGTGTTTACGTAGTAGTGTTCTTTAAAGTAACTTCAAACAACTTGTCCGATGAAATTTGGAACACCCGTTCTATTCCGCGAACGCAGAAACTCAAATATAGCCTTTTGGAAAGTTTTTCTTTTTTTTTTTTTTGATAAAAATATCCGACGTCGTCCGCTCCTTCTACGACTTTTGTAAACAAATGCCCCTTGAGATATTGACACGTGGTCGAGGCTTCGGCCACACTTTAGACACGTGTCCACTATGTCGAGAGTACTCGCTAAGTGGCTGCTCGACCGTTCGAATTTTTTCTAGACGTTCGTATTTGCCTTTTTCCTCTTTTCATTTTTTTCCACCGAAGAAGCCGCCACGGCGGCGGCCCGATGCCAGATGGAGAACCGTAAGACACGGAATATAATCGAAGTTGATTTATTTTAGGAACTCGCGTGCCGCAAATATAGATTTGCCGTCGTCCATTTTCTTTGTGTAATGCGGAATATTATTCATATTTTCACATATATAAAATAAAAAAATATGTATATATATACACATATACATATATGTAACACACGAGCTTGCTTTATAGCTCATTACATTCACTATCGAACAATCAAGTACGATTTATCATCTCGTCGATGATGATTCTTCGAGAATTACAGCTATGCAATTTATATAACAATTATTAAATAATTTATCATATTAAATAATTTGTCAAACGTGTTTCTCAAAAACGTGATTTTGTCGGCACTAATAATCATATCTTTCAAGAGATACGAGGTCAATAATCTCGTGTGAAGTGTGATGTTCTATGTTCGTAGGACCACACAGATCACGTTCCATATATCTACGAGCGTAGTCACGTATATGATCGAGAGGCGTGTAATTTGGTAAGTGCGCACACTAGGACGCGGCAACACATATTTTCCTCTCTTTCCTCTTCTCTTGCGCTGTAATTATAACAAATTGATAGGTTCTTGGCTCGGGCTGGTCCATCGCTTATTGGAATAATTGCGCGATCCGCATCATTAGCCTTAATGAGCCCGGGTCGGGGGCTCTAACGCCTCCTAGGAAACCGTTGCACTTTCGAAATCATATACACGCGGCAACATTCGTTGCGCGGTGCGTGAGCCCACGCATTTCTCGTCGCCGACCGATCCGTAAAATCTAACGTAATTACAGGTTCGAAACCACGACGCGTAACAACGTATGTAGGTCGATGTATGTCTCGTTGTTTCGCGATCTCGTCGTCAAATGAAATTAACTAATAATATTACGATATTCCGTTTGCGACTTCCTCAATTCTGTGCTCACGTGTCTGTCGATTGAAAAATCAAGATGTTCACGTTTCAACGCGAGATATAATATACGATACAATTGTTTTTCTTTCTCTCTTTTTCTAATTGTTATGATAAAATGATTGTAGCGAAACTGTTGCGCTATTTCGAAACAATAAAAGAAAATTCAATGCAACTGTGTATTTATTATATTTCAATTTAAGTCTGTATATTTATTATTTTGCACAAAATAATTACTGTTGTGTTTTTGACATATTTATATTGTTTTTAATATACTTTATTTATTTATTAATATCTTTCGTTTTGTATAGATTAGGCTATTATTATTATCGGTCATTATTTCCTAGTTAGTTAATGTGATTTCAAACGTTTGCGTTAGTAATGCCGATAACAGGTACTAGAATAGAAGATTGGAATAGAGAAATAATAAAGAAAAATAATATAAGTCTTTCTTAATGCACATGTTTTTTCTAATAAATTTTTCGAAAAGCGATCGATTGACTCGCGTTAACGCAAGACCTGCGCTTCTTTCTCTTTACACGCGCGACTTTCACGTCACGTCGCACAAACCACGCGTACGTACGCGCATTGTCACGCACGCCTTCCGAGGTTTGCACCTGGGTATATACCCACCTTTCCCGCAAGAAAGAGATCCTTACCTAAAGGCACGCACGAGATGATCCAGCTGTTTGATCTCCGCCACGCGCTCCCTTTTTAAGGAGCTCGCGCGCGCGCGCGCGCAGTAACGGCATCTGCGTTTACACAATCTTCGCTCGTAATGTCGTGTTACATCAGATTTTGCTAATCCCCCGCATGACGTGCGAGAGCGCAGTAACGGTAACGAGTACATCCCGTTATATCGTAGGGGCTCCAAAAAATGAACGCGTTTCAAGATGTGTTTTTCAAAAATCTTCAAAACTGAATTTTAAACACACCTCGTAATGAGAAAACAAAGAAAGTAAAATGCAAGATAAATTATTTCGAGAAATTTGTTAGATACCGTGAGCGGTGGCTTTCATAAAGCGGGCTTTGAATTAACACAGATTGCACGGGAAAGATAAGTTCCGAACATTCATTGAAAAAGAAGAATTACTCACAAATGAGATCTTTCCGTACGTTCTATTAAATTTTTTTTGATTCTGTAGTACAAAAAGAAAATCGATATATCGATATGCGATATATATCGATATGCGATATATATCGATTTGCGATATATATCGATATGCGATATATATCGATATATATACGAGATACATAGAAATTAATTACTAGATTAATACTATGTATTATATAAAATATATTACATGTATTATAAATTCTTTGATAATTAACAGATTCTGTTTGGGAATTAACAGAGCTGTCAATTTGTTGAGTAGTGATTTTACATTTCCGTGCTTTTTTGTTTCAAGTTGTTTTTATATATTTTATAAATGGATAATGATCTTTCTATCTAATCAGTTGAGCCGAGCCCGTCATTCCCGAAGAGGAAGTGCCTCCCTCGAACATTTATTTCGCGCTGCGATTCCGGCTGCGTGCGAAATGCGCGTGGCTCGCGCGACGAAAGAAGCGTTCACGAGGAGAATTCCCGGACAGGAGAGAAAGGACGAGGAACCCGGGCCGAGCAAATCCCGAAATAAATGTCATCGTGTATCATCGTGGTAACGTAATCCCGGATCGCGAAGACAAATGGCAGCGGAATACGATACGATGCACCGCGGTCGGTCTCGTCCGAGAGATGAGGAGTCTTCTTCGTTCCACTCGTATTTACATACCGCGGCGCAGGAAAGGTCCGCAGGGAGGTGTTCGTCCTTTCCCGAGAGGTGAGAGAAGGTACGACAACTTCGGAAGAAAACGAACGGAGTGAGATGTATACGTCGTTAAGGTCACCAGTAGTGTACGATCGACGAAGGACGGACGGTGACTTCGCTTCCAGAAATCAGACAGGATCGGATGCGATTTGCACGGTTCGAGTCGGCAAATGAAAGTTCTGTACGGCGTTTCTTAACGCTATCGATAACCATTCAATATTACGAAACAAACTCGAATCAATTAGTCTCGACGATCGGAAAACTTGAGCTTACTTAGCGAGAAGCTAATACGTTTTTAATTGTGTGCGCGGAAGGAAAACTTTATCAAGAGTGCGTTCACCTTAAGAGCTTGCTAAGAGTTTATCTTTATTCTTCAAATACAAAACAAAGATAGACTGACGCTCAAAACGTCCAAAGCAAACTTAGTCCAAATTAATGTAGCGATGATATCATCATGTGAGATGATGTCTATCTTATACTTTACTTTTCCAAATAGACTTCTTTTTTTATTGTAAATAAAATTTTCTAAATGTTTTGAGTAAATAATGTTATCTTGTCGCAGGAGAGAATTTTACGTAATAATACAAAATACTTTCATCTTGAGGTGTTCACTAGATATGTAAGAAATATATCGATCCTCTTTGTACACGTGCGCTAGTTTTATGCGTTATGGTTACTATGAATTTTGCAGAAGCAGCCAGGCCGGCCCTGAGGGAAGGAAAAACAAATCGGACGGTCGGTTATGCGTCAAGATTTTAAGCAAACATGTGCAGGTACGCGCGCGCGAGCTCGCGTTCATGCACGAGCACGCAACTGAGTACGACTATGCGTATTAAAAAAGCGCGAGCGTTTGCTCTGTCTCGAAGATCTCTTCGTGGGCACGTACGACTAGAAGAGAGGAGTCTTGCTCCGAGAACTCTCCTCCCGATTTAGCCAGCCGTGTCACCGCCTCTGCTCACCTTCGGAAGGTCTCTCTTCAAGGTTGAAAGTCTAACGACCGTCGCGTCGATTCTTCATTCGTGATCGAACACAGATAAGAGGATTACAATGTCGATTCTTTAACTCCAGGTCACTTTTGTTGGAAAACAGTAGTGTAAATCAAAATTTAGTTTATTTGACAGAGTTTTAGCACGCAATCGTTGAAGAACGATTCGAAAAGTAATTTAAACGCTAAAATAAAAACGCTAATCTTAGAAATGTATTCGAGAAAAACTCAATTATTGTGCGTAAATTTTCATGACATTTCGATCAATCGATCTCTCAGACGATTGAGAAGTTTTTTTCAATAAAGACATGATGTGTACGTATTCAAATATAAGTCAATCTTGAAGATATCCATCGAATAAACTTGTAAAGTAGCACAATGGGAAGATCGAGCGTCGCATGGGCATCATAAATACGAGGATTAGTACACGGACACCATAGCCTGTAAAGAGTACAGAAGAAACTTAATACCACCGCGTCACGAAAGTGGCACGCACACGGAATACAGAAGTAATTTACACGATCCACCTACGAAACGGCGCAACAGGTTCCCAAACGTGGCGAAGCGGAACACGGAGAATTCGAGCGTGAATTATGACGTTGGCTTTCCTAATGCACCCTAATACGGTCGTGGCTGGTTTCGTAGAAAGGGAGGAGAGGCAAGGGCTGCGACGAAGAAAAACGAATAATTTGTCGAGCGCGGCGACCATTTTTCCACGACGCAATCTCTCATCACACAAGAGCGCGAGGAGGAAGAGAAAAAAAATAAAAGAAGCTCGGACAGACGCGCGCGTGTAGAGCGGAATGGAAAGCGTAGGCGGGGCGCATACCAGAGGCACCTGCTCATTTACTTTGCGCCGCTCGGTTATAACCGGTGCAGAGAAGGGGGATCCTCATTAGGATTTGCCCCTACCAGGCTATATCGCCGCTGCTGCCGCATGTGAGTGTTTCTACGCTGCGACACTGAAGCTGATGTGAGAGGGAAAGAGACAGAGAACACAATTTCTGACGAGATGCGTTCCTTCCCGGCAGAATGTGAAGTACATATTTACAAGATCGTTACATCAGTTATATAAGATAAATAGTGGCTCGATATGAATAAGAAATCATATATATTTATAGACGTGTTTTCAAAGACTCCCGTTGCGTTGCGAGAGATTATACTTACAAAACTGTTCTAAAATATATCTAGTCGCAATAATAAAAAAAAAGTTGGTTTGGATGAGTTCTGCGAGATAAAAATATATATCGCGTTACGAATTCTTTCGCTTCTTTAGAGATTGATTTACGGCAAAAAGCCACTTATGAAAAGCTATTACACACTTAAAGATGAAGTGAAATCAAAACGGGACATTGTCATGGAAGATCAAATATGGCACAGATGTCTGTTTTGCATTAGCCGAATGGATTTCACATAAGTACGCGATTGATAAGTATCCAAAATGAATATATAGCAAAGAAACTGTGACAAACACAGCGACACATTTGTTCTTCTGAGGGATGAAACTTATCAACGATAACAGCAATGTGATTATTGTCTATGCGTCTTTTCGGATACTTATCAATCGTTTCTGGTACTAAACAGCGACTGAAATTCTTTTCAAGTTTCGGCGCTTAAAGAGATTTATGAAGCGGCGAAAGGGAGGGCGTTCGAGTACATACGAGGAGGAAAGGGAAAGATTGCGGAGAGCGAGTGCACGCGGAGAAGGAATCGAGCAGGGAGAGAGAGAAAAATAGCGTAACCGCAGCCACCCTCTGCACCGCTATGGGCGTGCGCGCCGCAGGGCCCCCGTGAGACCCCCGTGTAAGATCTCGTATAAAGATCGTCGTCCGTGCACAATATAATGGCCCCTAGGTCTGGCTGCCTGTCCTGTCGCCCGTATTCCCCGTGACCTCGTCGGCGACCGTTATGACGAGGCACTCGCTGTTGCAGCTTGCCTTGTATACTCCACGTGTAAACCACGCGTGTACGTGCCTTTTAGGTACTCCCCTCCACCCCCCTCGCCGAGAGCGCGCATTCACGAGACAATGGTGCAGGAAACAACAGAGCCGCAGGGGTGCGATGTAGCCCTCTGTGCGACGCGGCTATCTCAATCTGTATCTTTCGCGAGAGGTGCGCAACGCCGAGTCGCCCGTCATGTCGCGTTACGTCTGGCTTCTGCATCGAACAATCCGCGAGGATAATTGTGTCTTGGATCTTGTTGCGATATCATTGCTCTCTGAAGAGCGATCAGAGCGATGACGTGGGGAGGACTTTTTTTTTCATATTATAGATATGTAACTTGAAGAACTCTCGAAATTTTCTTTGTTCAATTGTTTATCCCTGTATCACATGTCTATATAGATCTATTGAAGGACTTGTATGATTATTATATGTAATGAAAATTATACGTATAAAAATTTCAGAATTAGAAGCAAAATGTTTCCAAACTTTTATAGAAATTCTAAAACTGACGTAAAGTAGATATCAAGAAGAGGCAAAGTCATTAATAATAACGTTGCTCGAGATTTCTCTGAAAAAAAAACAGCGATGTCAAACTCAACGTGATCAAGAAAAGTTTCGTTCTAGTTAGAAGAAGAAAGTGCTCCAAGATGCTTTCACACCGCGACGGTGCGTGCGTGTCACAGTTCGTTGGAGGGACACAGCGTTAGGCATCCTGCGGCGTGACGATGTACGTTGACAGAATTGAACGCGTAATTGCACACTATATGCCGTCGCTCCGCGGTTCATAATGAAGCTTTATTATTAACGATCGCCCGCGGCAGATCGCGCCGACGACGGTTTCACACGCTGTGCGAGAGTTCTCCTTTCAACGTGCGCGGAGAACCTTTATCGCCCTTCTGAAAGAATATCTCGAGCTCTCCTTTCGAAGCGACGTGAAAAGAGGAGTCGGGCACGAAAGAAACCTGAATTGGTCCGCCGCCGCTACACTACTAACCGCGGTAGCATCCAGTAGCGACCGCGTCATGCGAGGCTCGTCGATAATACGACGTCGAACGAACGTTTAGCGCGAAATCGCGGTCAGTGTTTTGTGTGAGAATTAAAAAAAAATCATCGCACTCAATATACTTCTTGTTGTGTTTTTTTACAGCCTCGGCAAAGAATTCTATCGCGTTTTGCATATTTTTAAGCGACTCGTGTGCAAAAGAGATCCCGTGGCAAACATCATCGACGTCACATTTGTTCAGTTTAATATAAAATTCCGAGAGAAATTCAGAGAAAAATTCTGCACGTATATCATCACTTTGCGCAGCGATTTTCATTTCAATTTATCTTGATCGGTACGTCAATATGACGGATTTCATATTTCTGTGTGATGAGAAGCCATTGTCATTATTCTCTGACTAGCACAACCGTATGAAAAAATAAAAAATATAACAAAAATTTGTTTAAAAGTTTCTTTCAGAAGATGAGAACATTTTGCTAGAAAGAATACGCTTTTTCGTAATGATGCTTAGTAATGAAAATGAAAAAAATTAATGTGCAGGTTTGAACATTATTATATATGCGTTTGTGATTAATTATCGATGCTTTTAACAAATATATTTTTGATAGTTATAAAAGAAAAATAGTTTCTATAGTTTTTGGAATCTAACTCTATTCTTTTGTTATCAGTTCTTTGTTTGTAACATGAATTTGCATAATACCGCATTTGTTAGACTTAACGACCGTGTTATACGATTACCTATGTTATAGTTTTCACGAAAAATATGAGTAAAAGTAAGATACATGCGTAATAGGGTCTTGCGAGTCTTCATTAGTTAGCCTTCATTCTTCGTCCTTTCTGTTCCTATTGTATTATAGACGAATATCTCGCCTTCAAATGTAACAATGTAACGGCTATTGCAATTTTAAAACGCGTATAGCTTTCATCATTTTTCTTCGACTCGTGCAAACAAAATCAACGGGTGGTCCTGTTCATCGTAACACACACAAAGAGTCGAGGAACTTACGAACCATTTAGGGTCAGTAAGTTTACCAGAACGACGAAAGCAACCCGCAGGCTCTTGGAGGGCGTGTAAATGGTTAACCTGAAAGCTAATTTCCTTTTCCTGATTTATGTGAGTGGGCGGATATGTCTCTTTACGTGGAAGCTTTTGGCAAATTGGAGTTTCTTTGAAAAAGGACATTCTCTCTCTTTGACAAAAGAAATAGAAATAGCTGAAAGTATCGGAATAAAGTAGAATATGTGTCAACGTGCGATTTATATGCAGAAAAATCAGCGTACATATATATGTACATATTGTTCATGTCACATCAGCCATATTTTTTTTCTGAATGACTTCTTTGTTATCTTATCATTTTTTAATCTCAGAGTACAATTTGGAATTTTATCTAATTTAGTATATTGAATTATGTTTATCTCATTAGCAATTCTTTGTACGAAAGATAAAATCTCGACACGTAATTATATAAGAATCTGACGTTGAAAATTCGAACAAAGAAGTAGCAATAGATCTTTGTTTCGGAAGTTGCGCGACGAGTTGCACCAAAAAAGTAACGTCACGTAACACCTTTCGCTTCTATTATCTATTGTCCCGTTCTATTGTTCTATTACTTTTGTGCTGATTAGCCGTTTTCAGTTTGAGGACCTAAGCAAGGTTCGTCGAAAGGCAGTGCGCGAACGTTATAACTTCCTGATGTGCGGTGCGATAAAAAAAAAAAAAGAAAAGCGTAAAAGGAAGGGACACGTCGACTGAGGCCAACGTTACTTTGATCGAGCTCACAAAGAGCTCGTCTTGAATAGCTCCGGCTAGAAGGAGGTTGGATTAGGTTAGGGTTAGGTGAAGTTACGAGGGTGGAGGAAAAGGATCTCTATAGCGGCGCGACAAGACGTCGTGAATGGGGCACGTGCTACCACCGTCGTGGATTCTTGGCTCGCTCGTCTAGTCGATCTGTCTTTCTTCGTCTCGCCCGGTAGTTTGTCTGTCCATCTGATCGTCCAGAGACGGATCTAGGGCTAGACTAGGGTTACTTCTCGATGTTTCTTTTGGAGAATCTTACCAGCTGCTCCACCAAAGTTGCGATTTCTACGGCACGTGTCTCGTATGAATTCTATCTTTAAATGTACGTGTATAGATCGAGCTCTTTCTTGACGAGACTGTGATCGCAAGTACTGCGCAGAGTTTTCGACTTTTTTTTATCACGTAATCTGCAATGCTTCTTTATATAAGTATCGAAATAACAAGAAAAATTGATGACGGGTTGATCTTACAATAACATAGAAGAAATAAAATTTAGAGAAGTAACAAATTTAAATATATAATATATATAATGTATATGCGTGTGTGCTTACATAAACGAGAGAGAATATATCAGAAATGTTATTTTGTTAATTAAAATAAATTTGTTAATTAAAATAATATATTACAAATATTGTATGTTAAATGATATAAAAATCAAGATAGTTGTTCCACGAAAAAAATATTTTGTATGTCATCGACAATCTTGTTTATCTTATCGTTTATTATTTGTCCTTCACGCACACAATGACTTATTCCTCTTATCGCACTTCTAAAAGATTAATTTTATTCTAGTACAACATATAAATGTGCGTTATATTTGAATATATTTTTATCAATTTGTAATCTCTTTTTTATCTTATCATCTCTCTCCTCTTCCTCTCAATTTAAACTTCGAAAATTTACAGTCTTTTTTTAAGAACGCGGTTTGCTCCAAAATGCGCGCTCATCGAACGATCACAAAATTGCTCGGCGAGTCTGTCGTGAAAAAGAATATACGCGCGAGGATGCTCGCGTGCCGGGACGCAAATGCGTGCGCGTTACGCATCTGTCTCCTCTAGGGCAGACTTGTACACGCACACGCGCTTCTCACGCGCACATGATTGCAACATAAAACGTATTTATATACGTATGACGCGCGTGCACATAATCCAGCCCGTAAGGCGTCTATACGGACGTACAGACGTGCGTGCGTGTATACACGAGTGCGTGAGTGCGCAACACGCTAAATCTACACATGTATATTGAAATATATATATATACATATATATAGTATATGTATATGTATATATATATATATATAGTGCATATATACAATAGGATCGGTAAATCCAACTTGTAGTTACTATGCTACCGGTACGCACAAGCACAGGGGATTACGAGCGCGTTGTGCGCTTGGAATTTCTTCACTGACATACTGTCGAGAAATCGCGATCCTGAATAGATACTTTCGTTTGCCGCGACGTTCCACGACAGCCGTTGAAATGCAATAAATCCGCCGATAACAAATTGCCGCTGTGCGGCAGCCTACTTCAATGCGATAACTGGAGTCTCGTGGGGAATTTATGTGAACGAACAACGTCTATATAGACCGAGTCATGTTAAAAACGATTCGATTTTATTCTTGAAGTTTGGAATACAAATTTAAATATTAATAAGAAAAATTCGCCAAATTGTAAATAATGTGAATAAGAGAAGAATATTTTATTAAAAACACAATGTCGACAATGATAATAAAATGTAAAACAATATGTAATGTTTCTTTTTATACGGTTTAAATATTTATAATGTATGTACAGAATGCACGGAGAGTATCGATTTTACGTTATTATGTTATTATGTAGCATGGTTGTAATTAAAATAATAAAATCTTATTTTAGTATAATTGTTTTAATACAAAAATATTCACGAGTAAAAATTTTTATATTATTTAATGGACATGTTGCAACATATTTAATCGTCGATTATCATGCAAAGTGTTATCAGTAAAACAGTAGAATTTAGAATTGTTTTTACGTCGCTGATACGTTGCTAACAAACTTCGTATCGACTAGATCATAACACATCAATAAATCAGGAATAATAGATCCGGAAATGAATCACGTCTAACCGAAGCAACTTTCACTTCAATGTATTCCGCGTTTACAGTTTCGATTGTATATATCATCAAATAATGACAAAACGAATAACAAATTTATCAATATAGTTTTTTTGAAAAAAGATATACAACACATATGTATATAAGCAAAATTCACATTATGTATTTAATCTTCAATTTTATTTAAATTTATTTATACATCATTTAGATACATATTTAAAAATACATATTACCAAAATGATCATGTCAAATTTATGATAATTAGTGACATTTGCACGATATAACTCTTTCTATAACGTTACAAAGAGATTCAATGAGAATCCACAATAGAATTTCGAAGTTACAAGACGTCTATGTAGGCACAGAATGGAGAACACTCTCGTGTACAAACGACACGCAAATGTAAGACAGTATTCTACGGTGTTACACGTACACATCGAATACCGCTAGCAGAGCGGCCGCCAGCTACTTGTTATGCTACTGGAATATCGGACTGGAGTTACAATGTTACCTGCATGACATCGTCGGAGCCAGAATTTCTCGACGACGGGTGATACGGTTGACCATATCTCGTATTTTAATGTCATTCTGTCAACACAGAGACGTCCCGCTGCGATCGCAGAATCCGTCGATTACACTTGCTCACTCGTTACTCCGATCTACTTTTAGAAATTTCATTCCAAATGAATTTTTTTTCTATCGGTATCGGTATATTTCGTACAATGCTGAGTATACGCGATGATAATGATCACGATCAACGGTCAATTCTCGATTAAGATCGCATGAAATTTCAAGGCTCTTGATAACACGAGATTAAACCGAATTCAAGGATTTACATGTGCGCGCAAATTAAATTTGCAGCGACGTGTAATACATCAGGAATTTGCTTAATGATAAAACGATTTTCGAGTTTTGATTTCTATCTAGTCGAAAATCATACTAAAGCTTACATACACCTTTGTGCCTTATTAATTTATTATCTTTTATCAGTAATATTAATAAGTCATGGTTGATTAAAATCGAATTCAACGATAAGACAATAATATGATGTGTCTGTAATATAAAATGTGCAATTATAATTCCAACCGTGTATCATAGTTAACATAAACTGATTCACTGTCACCGTATGATCTATCGATTGTGCAACTATTTATCAGTCAAATCTGATGCAATGTAAAAGAAAAATCCGCGTGCGAATCAACATATCCGAAAAATTAATCTTTTCCTTCCGGATAAACAAGAAAAGCATATCTGAGATAGAGATAAATGATAATCTGTTTTTGATAACGCGATATTATAAAATATAAAAGACGAGAATTCCATCAGTCGCGTATTTGAATTAATCAGAGTGCTGAAGAGCTGCAGGAACAAACAATAAGTTTCCTTTCTCTGCAAATTCGAATCAAACGGGCGGTTGGCGATGAAGGGTAAGTATGTCGACATAAAGCAACCTTTTATAATAAAACTATATATTAAAGTAAAACAATTAGATTTGTGTATCACCAAAAAAACATTTTATCCAAATTTCCATAAATTTGCATTTCTTCAATAGTAAAAAAACTTAAATTATTGAAACTCAATTGCGGTATTTTACGATAACTTTTATTTATTACAGAAATATACGTAATCGCCATCGCCTTTTTGGCGTTTTGGGATATAAGCACTGCAGAAATTTTTGTTCCTCCAATAAAAATATGTCCAATTAGAGAAAGAGACAACTTTACAACAACTAATGTAGCTCATGAATCAAGCTGTACCAAGTTCTATACGTGCCTTAAAGGCAGTAGAATCAAAAAAGACTGTCCTTATCTAGACAAGGCTAAGACTCAGAGACTGCACTACAATATATTTGAACAAGTCTGCGATTGGCCATGGCGAGCCGGTTGCACATCTTGTCCTGATGACAAAGAAATTGGCGCAAACTTAGGTGTATCAAAGTATCCTAAATACCCCGGCAAAAAATGTAATACAAAATACATCCTTTGCAAGAGAGGAAAGGGCAAAGAGCTATCATGTCGTCATAAAGGTACATGTTTCAGCCGCACATGTCAACGTTGCGTTAAAAAGAGTCGATTAGACAAATCAGAATGTAAAAGAAGAGATACGTCTGATGATTCTAATGATGAATCTGAAAGTGAAAATTCTAATGAAGATTCTGATGATGATTCTGATGATGATTCTGATGATGATTCTGATGACAGTGATGATTCTGACAACAGTGATGATTCTTCTGGTGATTCTGACGACAGTGATGATTCTTCTGGTGATTCTGACGACAGTGATGATTCTTCTGGTGATTCTAACGACAGTGATGATTCTTCTGGTGATTCTGACGACAGTGATGATTCTTCTGGTGATTCTGAGGGCAGTGATGATTCTTCTGGTGATTCTGACAGCAATAATGATTCTTCTGATGATTCTGACGACAATGATGATTCTTCTGGTGATTCTGACGACAGTGATGATTCTTCTGATAATTCTGACAGCAGTAGTGATTCTTCTAGATGCCAAAAAAGAGATCGAATGCCTCACGATTGTAATTGCGGTAAATATTATCAATGTGATAACGAAGGTGATTGGGTTGAGAAACAATGCAAAACTGGCTATCACTTTAAAAAATCGAGTAAAAAATGTAGACCAGCTGATGAGGCTAAGTGCGTAGACAAGGATAAAAATCACGATAAAAAATCTGAAAACTTCCCTCAAATACTAGCTTTGTTGAAAAAAAATTAAATTGGAAATAATCGCATCCTCATCACGATCCGTATACTACTTATCACAAATTATTCTGCATAAAAATGAGATGTACGAATTTTGATTAGTTTTGAAAATCTTGATTGTAAAACATTAATAATATAATAATTAAAATAGATAAATGATGAAGTTGAGAAAGCTAGAGATAAACTCATGCCAGATTATTGAAGATAGTTCTATCTGAGTGAGAAAAATAAATATGAAATATAGAAATAATGTAGTAGAACAGTTTTATTTTGTTTGTTCTTTAGAAACGTAATAGAATATTATAATATATTAATGATATTATATGTATAAAAAAATAATACATAAAAATTATAAATATATAGTGTTCACAGAAACAAGCAATAAAATATGAATAATCCTATTTCCTTTAATCCTATCTATGAGATAGACAATAAGTAGAAACGTATAAGTAAAGAAATCCATGAAAAAAAATATACATATTTTGTACGAGAGTTCAAAAGATGGTTTTTTTTTCACGCACGCGCAATGCGAAGTGAAGAAGCGGTCTATTTTCCCGTAGCTATTTGTACTGGCGTGTTTTTACGGACTACCGGCCCGTATCAGATGCAATCAATTTCTACGACGAAAGAACGAGCCGATTGCATGTTGGTTATTCGCGTTACTACCTACTGCACAACATACGCGAATTATGTAAGTAAGCGAATCGCGCGCGCGTGCTACACACGCTCGCGGATATACTCACACTCGCTATTGTGAGATAGTGTATCCACGTTATACGGTGTGTACCTGTAATGCGTATCTCACCTCTCACTACCTTTCCATCTATTCCGCATACTCACACGTGATTTATGCGGTTGCCCGTGTTCGCTATAATTTATGGCGGGAGTGCGAAATATCGAGTGACTTTCCGCAAATGTTCGCGTTTGCGTGTAATATGTATCGTCTCTAAGAAAATTAGACATATCATAGGAGCCGTTTGAAGAACTCGTGTGTAAATCAACAATCAACATAATGCAAAGTCTCTGACGATTAACTCAAGTGTGTCATTTTTATGATAATATATTAATCTAACCTTAATATACAAATAAACAAATATATATAAAAATTTTGTTTTATTTACAATGCAATAAAATCTCAAGGAGACAATATATTATCCGAAAACCGAGCAACTCCGAAGAAATTACTCTGTTTGCGTTTTTCTTCTCGAAAGAAAGCATTTTACATAATTACAGGATGTCAAGAAAAACATTGGCAGTACATATATGTTCTCTTCAGTATGATCGGTGCATTTTACTGAAAATCAGTGATATTTACTAATTCAGATATTTATACACTTAAAAATCAGTAGATTTTGCTGATTTTACTGCGTGAATTAGTAGATAATTCATTATATTCAATATATTCACAAGTCAATCACAGTAAATATCAATATTTCTAAAATAATTTGTAATATAAAAAAAATATTTACTTCTAATATCTTTGAATACAAGTTTTTTTGTTTATCGTCTATGTTACATTACATTCTAACACTACATTCGTAGAGAAAACCTCGTTGCCACAGGAATCATCTCGATTAGAATCGAACTTGAAAAACTTCTGATTATCGAGCAAAGCGCTTTATATTCAGCCTCTCATTAAGACTCTCGAACAGTTATTGCAAAACTGTAATTTAATGACATTTAGTGACATTGTCATCGATTCCCGATGAAATTATCTGTCACTAAATCAGTCAGTGAAATTTTTACTGACTCACTTTAAGAGAGCGTTTTTTTCACTGCGATTCGGTGACACTACCATTGATTTTCAGTGATAAAACTGTCACTGAATCAATTCAAAGTGAAATTTTTACTTATTCTACTTAAGAATGCGCGAGGTTTATAACAAAACGCGTATGTTGAAAGCCACATTTAAGAATAATCGCCGTCTGTAGAAAGCGATTAATGCTATCACTAGAGTTAATTATCGTAGCTTAATAGATACTTTTTACGATCGCTCGTTAAACGCACATATATACTTGCACTCGGTACGCATTTTCTGTAAATGATATCATCCGAAAGTGCATCTGTTCCGAGTGTGCATTTTAACTAGTCGCCGTGAAATTAACATTCGCGCGCTTATCGTTTCTGCTGACAGCTTTATGTCGGAGGTCTCTATCGTTGCTGGGCAGGGATTGACGTACGCGTACGGAACAACGAGTGATTTAATTGTCACGCGTGGCGAAGGGTAGATTACCATACATTTCGAAACGACAGACACTTGTTTGAACGATCTGATAAGTCAAACAAGCGTTTCTGTCTAACAACATTCGTTAATGACGTACCGACGGCATGTCGCATCCGCCGTCTATTATGAGGCTAATTAAACAAACTAATTTTCGCGATATCTTGTTTGATAATCTTTAACAATACTGACATGGTCTAAACGTTTCACAATGTTGCTAGATCATTTATTATTCTTTCTTACTATTATGTCATAGAATGTAATAGATTTCCGAAAAGAGTATATTTAAACTTGCGTGTAATTAATTGTAAGTAATGACAAATTATTAACGCGCCTTAGGTAAAAAAGTAAGCGAAAGTAGCAGTAAAAATTTCTCACCTCTCGTGCTGATGGCAGCGTGAATCCGTTTATCGACGACCGTTCAATGATGGCGACGTTAAAGATACCTTCTGTACGAATACTTCTGTTAGTCAAGCACTTCACTTTATTTTGTTCTCATATTAGCGATTCGCTTGTCTTACACTTTTCTACTTCTATTTTACAGATTAATTTTTTACTCCCGTGAAAAAACGCATAAAAAATTCAATGATAAAATTTTTTCTTGTCATCAAAGAAATTTAGTTTTCTTGAATCGTCTCTCAATTTACATCACAGCTACGTTCATAGTTCACGAGAAAAACGTAAAGATGATACTTTGAGTAACATTGGTAATGTTCTCGCGCGTGCGGACATGTGTTTCGGTATTCATACATGTTAAGGAATTTCCTCTACCTTAACAATCTTGTTTATATTCGGTTTAGCACTTTCCACATTCATGATCGTCGTGTCATAAAAACATTTATTATCGTAGAAGCAAGTAATTCGTACACAAAGCAATTTCACGAAATTTGAAATAACAATTATCTACAATAAACGAATCAACGTTCTCTCCTAGACGGAGAATCAAATTAAAACGTAATTGTTCGAATATATAGGAGAAAAAAAATCTGTTTCAAAATTACTCTTTCGTAGATGATAATCCTTCACCAAGATGTTGATAACACTCAAATTTTTCATCGACCTTCGGCACTCGACTTTTCCGACATCCGAAAAATAGAGCAAGTTAAAACTTTCACTGATCCAACGCGTAGTAATTATCAGTGATAATTAATACTCCAAGAACTCTGGAGTCGTTTCTCGTCACGAAGTGCGAAAACGACTAGATCCGCGGATTGCGTCGCAACAGGTGAGAGGTAAAAGGTGAGAATAGAGTGGGTGAAACAAGAAGAGACGAGGGAGAGAAAGAATAGGCCAGATGACGATAACACAACGATAGGTGGTGTAATACCGCGCGTAGTAGCGGACAGTCGGCGACTAAGGCCCCCGAGGAGAAGTCACCTCTCTCTCCTTCGTCTCGTCTCTTGTCCTCTCTTCCGAGGGATCTCTCTTTCCACCACATACATGTAGTCCGCCAACACATCGTCGCGCGCGCGTGCATCACTAACACGCATACGATAATCCCCTCCCGTGCCCCCTTTCAATTCAACCTCTCCAGCCTGAGGACCACCCCTCTTTCTCACAACGATACGTCGTGTCTTCTCCCTCGAAATGCGTGAGTATCCGCGCCACCAACTGCAGTAAAACCACTTGCAGATGCATACGCGGCTGTGCGCGCGCGCGAGCTCGCGACCGCGCGTGTATATGTACATCCGATTTGCAGCAGCGACGGCGGTGTTGGTGTACGTGTCGGTAGAAGAAAAGTGGGAGATAGGACACGCGACACAAACCGTAGTGGGGGGAGAGAGGGTCAGCTGGAGTGGGAACGCGGCCTTCTCCTCGTTCCTGCGGGGCCTCTTGCGGGGCACCCTCTTCTCTCTTGGCGTCGGACGTCTCGCGTGTTCTCTCTTTTTCTACTCGATTCTCTCCGCCGGCCTGCCTCTCATTCGCGCAGATCTTCGATTAAACGCGCGATGCTTCGGCTTCTCTCTCATGCGTTTTATATACGCGTTCGTAGATACGCTATCGTACGACTCGAGATTTTACGAGGTTTTCTTTGAAACGTGCGTTTGCTTTTAAAAACTGTTTAATATCTTTACATGCACTCTTTACGTAAACATACGCGCAAGTCCAAAACATTGAGAACTAACATATGGTCAATAAGTTACTTGAGACTGCATTGATTTGTCAGAACATTGATATTATTTATAAAAGAAATGTAATGTTACTCATACAAGACAGTCTCCTTAGTAAATAAATTATAGAATAAAGTTTTATATACATTATACATGTTAAATAGTTATTAAGTATAAGTAATTTTATAGTTTTTATATAATCTTACTCTCTTTACCAACACTATTGAACATTTTGCGTCAAGTATAAAATAATGCTATACGATAGTTATGTATTTTATATTTTATGTAATGATTACTTACTTTAAAGCTTCGCTCCTCTTTCACGTATGCAGGGTGTATCACCTCCACCATCGTAATTAAGTTTTATAAAAGTAATAATCAGGCAAAATTCCTGAGATGCAGCATGCATTTCATCAAAAAAACGAAATGACTTATTTCTAGAATAACTTTGAACTTAAAACGCGCGCGCGATATATTTTTTACAGTATTTTTCGCACTTATGTACAAAGTTATACAAACTCGTAAAAAACAATAAGTTTTTCCGCATAGATCATTTGCATTTATATTACGAGAATCAGCTACGACTATTTTGTCCTATCTCGATTCGCACTCGAAGAACTTGCCGACGCGTTTTGTGCGAAAAACAAACCCACGCGTGTCAATGAACGAGGAACGACTAAGCGACAGCGACGATTTTCGTTGACGACGATCTCTCAGGGGTCGCAAAACTCACCTCTCCCCCGTTGGTCCCTTCTCGACAAACGGTTTTGGTGAGAGGGGTGGCGAGTGTTCTCTCCCTCCTAGTTCCCACGCCGTATTCCGATTCCTCTTCTCGTCCCTTCTCCTCCACCGCCTCCTCGGCAGTATCCTCGGGACTCCTCCCTTGGAAACGCACCCTTCTTCAGGGGGTACATGTATCACCATTCTCCGCCTCTTTCGGAAGTACTCCGCTGCCGCCCCCGGTGAATCCATCAGTGGTTAAGATTTATTCGTCGTATCCCACGCTAAGCGTCCGTAATTTTGGAGCAACTGGTGGTAAAGTTACACAGAAAGTTCCAAAAGTTCTCACGATTTTATTATTATTATAAAAATGAACAAAAGGATGAAATAAAACTAAAAGAAGATTTCGAGAAGAAAGTTTAAATTTCATCTGATTTAAATATTACTTGAAATAAATTAATCACACTTTTTTAAGCAAATAAACTTTGCACGAAAAATAATAAAAATAAAAGAATAGAGTATGTAAAAAAGAAAGAGAAAGAAAAGAAAACGAGCATTGTGAAGAGAGAACGCAATGCGAGAGGAAGAGAAAGAGAAAAGACAAAATAAAAACGCGTTGTTACATTCAAACGATCTGGGAGTGAGTTCGCTGCCAGTCACGACCGAGAGCATCGATATTTTAATTAATGTATCGATAGTAGAGTCAGACACGGGTTTATCTGACGTCATCTTATTCGACATATCGAGACGGGCTCTCGAAGCCCGTAAAAAAGTCCAATAATAATTAGGCCGATCGTAGACTTCGGTAACGTCACAATTTTTTCGAAAAATAAACGCGCGATAAAACACGTTTGTTTCAATTCTCCCCAATGTAACGGTCTGCTTCGTGATTAATTACATATCTTTCGGGGATATTTAATTATATAAATAATTCTGTACAAAATTTACCCAAAAACTAGATTTATATAATTGCAATTGCATATTCTTGATAACTACATGATAAAATATAAAAATTAATATATTTCTCAGAAAAAATACCATTAAATATGAAAAATAAGAAAAAATAAGAAAAAATTCAGAGAGATTCTTAAAAAAAAAACATGATGAGACATCACAATGTTACCGATGTCTGTTCACTATTGATTAATATCAATATTATTATATATTTATGAATAAATTTTATTTAGATTAATCGGGAAGGATACAGTTTTGTTTACTCATTTATTTTTTATCATGATTAATGAGACACAAAATTAGGGAATACTAACGAGGAAAACAAACGAATCACGCGAGCAATATATGTACAAATAAAGTTTGATAAAGCCAGATTATATGTCGGTGTTTGCGTAACTTCCGGTGTGGGCGTCTCGACCACCACACATCGATCGCGCTATTCGCGTTGGTATTAATACGATATTGTTTTCTGTGTCGAGCACCCACCGCAAATTCAATCGATCGGAAACGGGAACATCGGCAATTGGCCGCAATTGCGTTGATCGGGGCCAATATGACATCGTTCGAGCAGCGATTTCATTCCCCGGTAAAAAAATCTGTCGTCGATTTTATTGAATCGTTTCATGCTTTGGTGCATCGTACGAAGATTAACTTTATCGCAAAAGTTATAAAATATTGTAAAACATAATTGACATAAATATTACAAAAATATTTTTAAAAATGCATTGTTAAGTATATAAAATGATAAAATAGTCTCTAAATATATTTTGCAATTGTGTAATATTACTGAATGTAAAAAAAAAAATAAAAAGAGTTGAAGATTACGGAGTAAGATCAAATTTAAGAAAGATAGAACGTATCAAGAAACGACCTTACTTATTGTACGAACATGTGAACAACACATGCGTTTATTGATAATGTCAATCATTCGTTTATGCTTTATGACTGTTACTTACGTTTATGCTATACAACTTCAAAGGAGACTTATTCGTCAACTGTGTGTATCAAAGTCGAAAGAAATTTAACGAAACGTTTACAGTTCGAGTAACGACCTAGGACGACCTAACTGTGCAATTAAAAGATTGATCCTGAGATATCGTGCAACATATAAAAAAACATTTTATGCCTATATTTCTGAACATATTTTTTGTGTGTACAACATATGCGGACGCGAATCTCGCATTATCTTGCGTGGGCGTACCGCGTTGCTGATAAGCAACTCTGTATTTCGCAAATGTTTTCGACGGACTTTATCTGAAAATTTGCGTCTCGTACAAGCTCTTGAAAATCGAGTCATTAATCACACATAAATATTATGTAAAAACAATTTTTCATATAACATCTGATAAAGAATACAGTTTTCATCACGTCACTTTTTAAGTGATAAAAATCTTGACTACATTGACATATATTTATTGCCAGTAAATCTTAGAAAATCTTTTAGAAACACATATTTTGTTGTCTTTTTATTAACAAGATTTATCATTATATATTTATCAATGTGCTAGATTCTCTTCATACAAGCTTCTATTATATTCGATTTTCCTTGGCTATTTTCGAGCGCGCACGCGTAAATTTTGTTTTTTCCCACTGGCGAAACGAGGAATAATGAAATACGAGGCGCGGCAGAGAATCGGCAGAGTTCGAGATGATCGCTGCGCGGTTCAATAAAATTAATACACGGTTCCTCGGCGTAGATTCCAAGTCGTGTTTCTCGTGCGTCAAAGAGTCTCGGTCGGAGTCGTAGGTTCGGCAGGCCAACGAGACGTTCGGGACGCTCTTAACTAAGGGTCTACTAACTTTAAATCCGATAATGAATGTAATCAGCGGAAATAACATGGAATCTACGCTGGTCTCTCGGCCAAGCCGCGGTCGCGTCCAGGTATACATTCCCCTGACCACAGCGTGACTAATAATTATACTCGGTGAGGGACCCTCGTCTTTCTCCTACGCCGTTATCTCTCGCCGAGAGCGAGAGTGGAAGCCGAAAGCAACAGACATAGAAAACAAATGATTCACTCATACTCGCTCGCGAATCCCCAGAGTGCGGAATCTCGTTCGGTGTGTTGCGAATGCGCAAGCTTCTTGTATTGAAAGAAATACAATTGTGTAATTTATATGCGTAATACCCAATGTTGTTATACAACTGTATTGTTTTATTTACATACAATATAGATGCATTTATTCTATATTTATTAACAAAATAAAAATCAATACAGCTGTATATAATACAAGGTTTTAATTTTTATAAAAAGAAGAAAACTCGTTGATAACAATATTAATACGCTCTCGCAGGGCTCTGACAAATTGCAATAATTGTGTAATATGTAACTGTGTGTTTCGTGATACGTATATCTGCGATTGTATTTTATAACGCCAACGGTTACATCGCGGGTATCACCTACGAGTGACTTTCGATTGTGTATCGTCTGATCGATATCGATACTGTGTGTATATACTGCACACAATAGGCACGCGCGCACGAGCGAGAAACCTGTCGACCTCGCGACGCCAGCAAGTCGCAAGTAACGGTAGTCTTAATTGAATTATTGTTTCGGTTAATGTCGACATTCATCATAAAGTACACACACGGTATCAAAGAGAGGGACGAGGAGAACACGCATCCCCGCCGTCCAAGAAGTCGGCGGCTCACTCGCGCGGAACATTCATCTTCCGTCGTACATTATGTTACGAACCACGACAGAGTGAACCTTCTCGCCTCTCTTCTTTGTAAAGTCAAAGACGAATTTACAGGAAGATTTTGTTTGAAACAAATAGTTTTCGCGATTTTTTCACTATGTTTTAAATCATGTTTTCTTATCTTATCAGATCTATTTTATATATACAATTATATGTGCGTACTGAAATACTTGAGTTTTATGAAGAGCGATTAATGAGTATCTGAAACAAAAAAATAAACAACAATTTATTTAAAATATCTGGCAAATTCGAAGTTTAACTCGTAAATTTTGACTAATGAGACAGTTGAAGTGCGAGCTGGTGCAATACTCACATGTTGAAGTACAATATTGAAGTTTGCTTTTATTTATCTCGACTTCGATCTTTGATAACAAGTCATTTGCGAATGAGAGCGTGCAGATTTGAGCGTTTTGATATAACAAATGATTAACAGACAAGCGAGCAGAGCGTAGTTGTTGACATCGCGCGAATAATTATCGCGCGCGGCGTGTCGGTGCACTGGTCAATTAAATGTTTTCACGATGCCGGCAACTTTATGCACGCATCGAGCGCGCACTACGTCTTAAAGTTTTTTTCACGTCAGCGATGTACATGTTTCCCCGACCGCCAGACATCGTTCTATCGATCACAGCGGGCGCTCGAGCGAATCGAACTCCGGTCGTCTAATCGCGCCAACGACAACTTCCTTGAGCGATCTCATGAGCAATGAACATCTGCAAAAATCATGTTCTGTCGCAGTTAATTATTCATCACACCAATCGAAATCGATACAGTGCAATTTTTTCGATAACGAGGATAGAAAATTATTTGTAACAATTGTGTTAATTATTTGTGCCAATTGAGATGTGACAATGCAGTTGACATATTTGCAAATTTGAAAATTGATTTCAATCTATTTAACATAGTTCAGTGATTTAATTGCTCGTATTTTTTAGTGATATGATGTTCATTTCGTTTCTGATTTTGTAAAAGATAACATTTGTTTATCCGAGCGCGTCAATTGAGAGACAAGTGTTTAATATCTCGGATATATAAACGCAGAGACTTGTTCGCATCTGCTAACCGACGACGGTGTGACACAAAGTGGGAGGCAATTGCAAACAGACCCACGCCTCGCTGCTTGATATTTGCATTGCTTGCGGAAACCAGACTGCGTCGATCGCGCTCGATCGAATAAATGAATTTAGATTTGTAAGTTCGCCGAGTGCAAGCAGTTTCCATTGCTAGACCGTATCTGAATTCGCTTAGCAACACGCGCACACTTCATATTTCGGACGGTGCTGATGTCGCGAATAACAAACAATCGTTTGTACCACTTTCTTATCCTATTCGTTTCCACGCCACTTTTATACGCGTCAAAGCAACAAGTTTCTAGTAAGAGAATATTTTATGTTTCATGTGTTACACAATTGTGTTTTATAAGTTTACTAATCTGTTTTGTTTAAATTTCTACCGTTATCTATCTTATTTATTGCCACACTTAAATGATTGTGATCAACGATTTTTGCAGTTTTGATTAAAGAAAAAAAATTTACTTAAAGAGCAATCTAGATATTTAATCAATTTATCTCACAGTGTGTACCTCGTACCAAGACAAACGTCACTGTTTATTAGAAACGTCATTGTTTGCTTAGAAAAATAGATATTCATCTATAGAAAACATTCTTATATATTTTTTCTAGACATTTATAAGTTCTAGGTCAGCAGGAGCGGACAAGAAAGAGACGTAGAAAAGAGATGAAAATAAGGCAGGAGAAGGAAGGAAGATCGATGCATAAAGACTGCGGATCGAGTCCCAGTTTGCATAATTCATTCGACTGGTCGGCGAATGCATATTATACCTCAGGATATCTAGCCGGCTTGAACAGCGGGGATCAGGATGCAAGGACCTGCGCTCTGAATATGAGGTCGAGTCGCCAAATCGTCTGAAGATGGTTCGGCATCGATAACCGCGACTACTAGCCGTCGCGAGGACGCTAGGATCTAACAGGATCGGCTGTGTGTGCGTGTCCCTCAAAGAGAAAAATATTTCGTAACGTTTGCGAGATATCCTGGCCCGACTATGAAATCATGTCATTGCACGATTCAAGAATTTTGTTGAAATCCGCATTTCAAGCGACGAGCGCAATATGCTATTTATTCTAAGGTTGCGGCAGTTTTTTTATATTTTTTAATACAACTTTTGCAATGACGTGTTTTAAACTTTAACAACCATCTTCGTGAAAAAAATATTCTAAACTATGTCGTAGGTACGTTAAAAGTTCGTGACGATGCAAGTGCGAAAAACGGTAAATTAAAGTTACGAGATATTTTCGACGACTCATGTTGAACGTTAAGCGATTTAACTCGCTCGAACGTTCAGTAACGTTACTTACAAGCGCGCGGCATCCCGATTGCATCTGCTCCACCTGTCTATCGATTTTTCCGGAAGCGTCGTCGGGGCGGGCTTCCTCGTGGCGGAAGGTGCGTGCTCATATGGGTGGACCGGATCTTTCCCTCGTTCTTTCCATCTCGTCTCTTACACCTCAAGGAAGCCACCCCAGACGAACCGGAATCAAGTTCAATTGTCTCGCGGTGGCTTTTGGACGCGTGAGAAATCTGCGAGCAGCTGTTTCGCCGAGGGTTGCTCTCGCCGCTCGTCGCCGGTAGCTAGTGACGTCACGTCACGTTTTACTTGTCGTTCACTTGGTCAAACGAGGAGGACGTGATCATATGTGCGACGACAGGGAGAGAGAGAGAGAGAGAGGGAGGGAGGAAGAGGGAGAGACGCGCGCATATTGCGCAGTGCGCGGATGCAAATTAGAGACGTCTCGAAGGGGTTAAAGTTAAGGGTTCGAACGAGACCCTGAGGGCGCCGAAATACTGGCTAGACCTCCTGTAAGAGGAAACAAGCAGAATTTCTCGATATCCTCTTTCGAAAATCTCTCGCCGCTCTCTCTTTATTTCTACACGTTTCCCACGACCTCCCTCCCGTTACTCGCTTCGGTATTTTAATTAGGTCTACTGTTGTTGTTACTCCTAGTTGTGCTTCCGTAACAATGCGATTGTGACCTGCTCGTCATAAGACTGATTGTACGTTACGTATATAATTATGCTGTGTTTTCGTTTAGGGTTTAGGTACAATGCAATTGTGTCGAAGAAATTGGGACGCTTTTTGAGAATGACGAAATAATTTTTTGTTACTTATATACAACACACTATTGCACGCTTCATTAGTCTCTTTCTTATTTTCAAATTTTATTTTTATAATAAATAAAGTAATGTGATAGTACGGAATTTACACATTTACGAAAATAGTTTTACAACTGTAGTATCTATAAGACAAATTTTTCTTTGTTAATAATTTTTGTTTTTCTTCTTTTTTGTAAGATTTTTATCTTTACACAAAAAACAGAAAAGAAATAAATACTGAAGATGAATTGGATCGTAACCGGTAGTTGAAGAACTACTACCGCACACCAAATCGGAAAGATGCGCACGCGAGATTAGTATCGTCAAGTTCCGGATGAGAGAAATTACAACAGTCCCTTTTACATTTTCAATTGCTCTCGTACTACCGCCGACTACTTCGCGACTTGATTTGCCGATGCGAAATCTTTCAATCCGTCGTACCACAAATTGCACGCCTCTCTACGTGACGCGTATGCGAATGCGAGCGACGTAAGCAACGTGGCTGATTGCGAGCGAGAGAGCGAGTCGAAGTGCTCGCCGGAGGCAGAAGCACTCCCGCATAAAGACAGTGCGGCATGTCTCGTCGTCGTTCTCTTCCTCCTTCTCCTCCTCCTCCTGTTTCTCGTCGTCGTCGTCGTCGTTGTCGTTCTCTTCATCGTTGTCGTCGTCGTCGTCGTCTTGGTGGCATTTTGAATTGCAGATAATCGAGCACGATCGACGAGGACGATAATCGGCCCCGGCGCTTAGACATGCAGTGACTTATCTTCGGGCAACCGAGGGTTACCTGTCTCGGATACCTTTTCCCGTGCGGCTCGGGAGAGTCGACAGGATCGATAAGGATCGAGATGATTCAGAACCTCTTGACCTCGGCTCGTCGATCCACAATGCAGCTCCGAATATATATACCCTGGCGCGCACGAAACGAGAGCGCAGCGCGGCGAGTCGATCCTCTCCCGCGCGGCCCGCTGTCGACGCGACAGGTACGCGATCTTCGCTGATTGTAAATCGCAAATTGCTCGAATATCGGTCGTAATATGCCTTACACTATATCTTACAACGATCTGTATTATGCGAGTTATACCATTCTTGAGTTACAAATGGATTTGTTTTGTTTCATTTTCCCTCCTTTCTTCCCGATTCTTATCGATTGTAAATTGTTCGAGTGTCGTAGTATGTATGCCTTACTGTATCTTAGATACATAAATCAAACGCGTGATATTAAATCGGATACAACGGATTGCTGTATGAGAGGTTCCTTTATTGAAAACTTGTGATATTGTGATTTAGCAGTTTTTTATTTTCGTATCTGAAATTCGCGAGTACAGCCGGTGTGTCGCGAATAAGCAGCTCCCACGTTGAGACGTGCGGTGCCTCCAGGTGGTAACTGGCGCTCTTTATCCAGTCAGCATCCCCCTTCTCCTCCCCCCTGCTCGAGAAACACGAAGGAGCGGTCCCTCTATTGTCGCGGAGGGAGTTATTAACGAGGGGATGACGAGGGGGGGAATCTCACGGAGAACGTACGTACAATCCTCCTCGTGTGGGAATTGCGTAAGCTACGCAGGCGCGCCTCAAAAGCGGGACACCTTATTACTTCCCGCCAAAACACCATCGGAGAGAGCCTTTTACGTCACGTTCAACCCATACACGCCGCCGACACGTCACGCGAGGGATTCGTCGTGGGTCTGATGAGTCGATTCTGCCGGTCCGCGCGCTTGACACCATTCAGGCTTTCCCGCCAAAATTTCGACAGATGATCGTAACGCGTTTTTGTCAATGACTTCCGAATGTGCAAAGCATTGCATCAAATTTACATAATCATCGGGTATAAATACAATTCTGATATCAGTGAGGAATCAAGAAACATCAGACAGTAACACTCGAAAGATCTCCGAGAGAAGATGCGGGTAGAAAGCCCGCACCGTTGACGAAAGTAAATCGCGGAAAGATAACACAAATAAAATTATAAAAAATAGTTTGTTACAAACCTTACAGTAAATAAAGTTTATAAATTTATGATCTTTACTTTGATAAGAAATTAAGTAAAGTGATAATAATAATTTTTTATAAGTGGGTTGGAACTACGGATAGTCACAATTAGTTTAAACTATTATAGATATAGATTATAGATTATAGATTTTTGAAAGTATATATGCAGAAATATCAGCATTCTGACGGCACAGTTTGTGAAAGTTCTTTCGACTGTGAGAATCTGACTAGTTGAAGTAATGCGCGTTACGCGAAGGACGATGACATTTCTGTGGATCGGGTCTGTGGGGGAACGAGTATTGTGAAGGAATTTTTCAAGCATCCACTCCCACGTGGGGTACACGTCGCTACCCCCCACGTTTCCACGACGAGCGCACGTGTGGATACGCACACATGCCATTCTTTTCTCGCCGGTGCATATTTTCGAAGAAACTGCGGGCCTATATGCGCGCGTTTCTCCCCTTGCCTCCCTTTTACGTACAACACACCCTCGTTACGTGAGCCATGTCACTCTCTTGACCGGGCACATACGAAGGGGAAACACTCACCGCTTTTTAGCTGGGAAAGCCACGAGATTCGCCTTCCAGGCGTTCCGCCGCGCCGCCGGTGCCTATCGCCCGATTGCGTTTTCATGCGTGCCGAGATTTCGGAAGACAAGCCACGACATACACCTGGACGCTCTTTTCCAAGGGTCGATGACATCAACGAAATCGTTTTTTAAAGCGAATAAGCGATATGAAAGACGCGTAATATTATTGACTTGATGGTCCATAAGTGTTTATTATTTTTTTATAAAGGTAATAAAGTGAATTGCGCAACTTAAGATGTCTTTTTCCCGTGTGCTAGAACGTATAAGTTTTATTCTATATTTATTTTGGCTAAATAATATAGAAAGTAAAAATGTATGCGATTTAAATAAATTTCATCTTGTTTTCAATATAATATAAATTAAAACTTTTTCTAAAACGTGAAGATGTAACGTATGTGATACGAAAATGTTGGTACTTGATCATACAGTGTGTTTGCAACACACTACTGTTTTTCGAAATATCTTATCGTGATACATTACGACTCGACATGTGCTTCGCTGGAACAGGATCCGCGTGCCGAACGTAGCGAAGTTTCGCTGCGCCTCATCGCCGCGTCTCTCTGAAATTTTCACGTGGGTGGCGAAGACTGTGCGATACACAATGGAGCGTCTCTTCGCCACCTAACCACACCGTGCCTTTTCTCGCATGAGGGAAAAAGAAACATCGTGTTTGCTCACGAGCGAAGGTGTTTCGAGGCGATACGCGTTCGCTGTGTCGCCAACACCATTGTTCTAGTAAGAGTTGCCATTATTCCGACATTACGAGGTAATAACGCCGCTTGTTACAACGAGAGTTACAGTCGAGGGTAAATTGACGGAAAGGATTTTATGCTGGTTGAATATCCCACTTTGGCCTGATTTTCGTAAGAAATAAATTTTTTTCCTTTTTGTTTTACAGAATTTAAGAACTGAGAATTATCTTCGAATTATCTTCAAAGATACAAAAAATGTCCTCTTATCTTTTCTGTTACTTGTATCTTGTTTTTATATATTTTATCATGTGAAACTTATGTCTCGATAATGCAAAAGTCAGGATGTGTAATCTTTACAACAGATTACCGTCGCGCTCATACTTGTTACGTATTTTATTGCTGTACTAACACTATCTCCCGCAGAGATATCGACGAGGAAGTTGGGCTGAAAATTTAGCGCGGTCGTCAATTTTCATCAACTATCATAAAAAGGGAAAAAGCATACGTGCAGAATGGCACAGAGATAAAGAAGGTAAAGGAGACAAATTTACAGTCCTTTAGGAGCGTCGGCTCGTCGAAGGAGGCGTCGCGTGAATCATCCGCGACTCGCGTGGGCGACTGAATCGTACAAGCATCGGCGTACACGGACCGACACGAGGAGCCTATTTCACGAGGTTGTCGTCGGTACGAAACAGCTATTAGCGTTGCCCGATGGCGCATTATGTTCCGCCGTGCGCGCGCATTAACGAGCTCCCGGTCCATATCGCATAGAGGAAAGCCACACACACACACATACACACAATTTAAACGCCCACTGCGGTTCTTCTTTTAGATCTCTTTTGCTATCTCCATCGTGCCGCCGATAACCACTCTAAGTGAGATCAATTGTTTTTCTTTTCTCCTCTCATTTTGTTTTTCTTATCTCTTTCCACTCTTTTTTTGTACCTTCTTCTTTCTAACTCTTACCTGTTCTCCTTTGTCTTTTCGTAACTATCGATCTCAGGCCGGATCGCATTCATATTCAGATTTCGACTCGTGCATTATTCAAATGTGATAACGGTTAAGTGGTGTTCCTGAGAAAGCTTCTCGATGATTGCCTCCCGCGATAAATCGAATTATCGCGGTGAAAATAATCGTCGTCTTACCACATTTCGCGAACGGTATTTTATGTTTCGATTTAGAATTATTCTCTGTATTTGTTAATTCATACGTACACCTTGATACGAAAGACTTTAAAAGAACTATTTGTTGATAAATAGTAATCTTTGTCAAGTACGTCGTAGCTGAATACGACTGATTTGGCTTCTAACACCTGTCGTTAAAGTAACGGTGATTTCGAAATACTCCGTACTGCAGAAAGTAAAATCCAACCGTAGTAGTGCCGTAAAATTCGTTTACTTTCGTAGCACAAAGTTCCCCTCGGAATGATGAATTGATACGCATCACGTTTTCTCGGAGAGAAAAGCAAGAGGGGGAGACGAGAGGGTGCTTTCCTTGATCGTCCCTCGGAGAGAAACCGGTCGTTAAGAGAGCTTGACGCAAACACGGCGCAAAAGGCGGTATATACGAACTTTCACGATTTGCCATCGATAAATCGCTGCTAGTGAAAACCGACACAAGGCAGGGTGCATAGGGTGTGAGAAGGGGGGGCAATAGGTGGCTAGGTCTTCTTATCCGAAACAAAGGTCACCCCTTCGCGGAACTGTGGGAAACTCGAACAGCTGAGAAAGGAAGGAAGTATCTGTCTTCCCTTTTGCGGGGACGCGGAGAAGTTCCATAAAGTAGCTCCTTTTTCGGTGCCCCTCAAACGAAGGATTATCTTCCTGTACGAAGAGAACAAACACATTCCACAAGTTACCTGCAGTCACTTCGATACGTTCAAGTGTCTCGACTGTACATGCCTTTCTCTAGGAAATACTGAAAAGCACGACTACACTTTGAACGTCATGATTTATATTACGTACATGTCTACAAAAGATTCGTTACATTCTCTTTACATCCCGAATGTTTTCCGATCATGCGAGCAGAATGTCAACAACACTCTGAGAAAAACATCAATAAAGATCGAGGAAAATATGACGCCATTATTTAAATATTTAATTTTTCAAAAATAATGATTTAATTATTAAAATATATTTAAGATTTTAATGTTTAAATCTTCTGTAGTTTGTAGGATTCTGAAATTGGAAGTTCGTAATTTTTTGATTGAATGAGTTCATTTCAAATGCAGAACGAGTATCAGCAGCAATTTATTTTTGCAGTACTGATTGCATTGTAATTTGTTTTCATTCCGAACGCGAATCGACAATATTATAAGCCTGATAGAGAGATCTTAGCCGAGATCTTCGGTGATTACCGGCGCTCTCTCTCCTACCGATGGTGATTAGGCGTCGGCATAGCATCGTGAGGATCATTCGTAATCGAGAACAGAATTGAGCGCTCACCGGGCACACTTGTACCGCTGATTGCAGTCATTAATAGAGAAAATTAATGAGTCGGTGGAGCCGACTCGTTTCGTCTTTGTCTCTCGATGTTTCGACACGGTTCTCTTCTAAGCGCGCAACGTCAATCCGCCAATAAATCACTACAGTTTATATAGAACATAATCCCTTTCATACGTGGAACGTAATCGAATTGCTTTCGTAACGACGATGCGAGGAAAATAATTTGAAAGCGCTGAACTTGCTTGCTACTTTCTAGAGATAAATAGTAATAATTATCTGATCACAGCGCAAGAGAATTCCCATAGCGAAATAAAAACATGTGAAAATTAAAATGCGGATTATATAGGGAAAAAAATATAGTCGTCGATTGCAAAATATTTATGCGCTAAAAAATCAATTCTGTATATTCAAGTCGGCAGTACTGTGGGAAAGTTGTTAGATAAAAATCTCGAATTTTTTCTCTCTCTTTCTAATAGCGATAGACGGTGTTTGAAAAATAGCGAGACTGGCAGATGTAAGAGTCAAAGACGCGTTCTGCGCATAGATTTACGTTTAAATGAGCGTTGCGTCTTTGGTTACCTTGGAAGGTCGCGCGGCGACCTCGACTTTGAGGTTTCACCCACGATCGATGGTTAGACAGCGAGCCTTCTAGAACGTCAAAACGTCTCGAAGAACCCGAAGAGCCGGTGGCGTGCCTTTCACCTTGCGTAATTATTCACAGTTCATTATTCAATGTCAGATTATCGTGCCGTGACAAGTGTTGCGCGACGGACTCGTGTGAGTCGCAATGCTCGTTTTCATGCGCTCGCTGTGTTCGCGTGGTTTAAGGCCGCGCCGGTGAGAAACGCGTGTGTGAGTGATTAGAGGCCGCGCGTTAATCAGACGATGAAATATTCCACAAAAGAAGTGAGCTGGCTTACCTTCTGGCGGACGCGAGCACGCGGCGAGAGTTTGATGTCCGTGTGGCCGACCAGTTCGAGGAATTTCTCTCCTTGTGGTCCTTCTGCCAACAGGAATTCAAAATACACAACCTTCAAACAAGTTTTGCACCATTTCCCTTGCGGTTTGCTTGCTTCAGGTGCGTATTGCGATATAAATAGAGAAAGCTAAAAGTGAGATGTACGCAACATTCCGCGAATGAGAAATTTCTACAGTGACGAATTTTAATAACACACGAGATGTAGATATTTACGCGTAACATCTTTCACGTCATACTTATCAGTTTTTAATAACGAGTAATTTAAATATATAACAATGACCGATGTTTTCGAAATGTGTAAGAAAAAAATTTGCTAGAATAGTAAGAAAATTAGTTACTATATGACCAGCAAGAAAAATTGAATTGAATGTTTTGTTTTGCCAACAAAACGTTTCGTTGATAGTGTAAATAACGAGATTTTACTTTTCAATTGAAGAAATTCGTTATTTTTGTTTTGCAAAACTTTTATCGAAGAGATATATTGTTTAATTGCGCTTTTTGATATGACTCGCGTATAGAATTTTATTTCGTTTTCTCGAGCTTCCTGTTTCCTTCTCGTTCGTGCAAGCGCTCGCAAATTTCTTTAACGATGATATTTTAAGTAAAAATATTCGCGGTCACCGTGTTTTTTTACACATCGTCCATCGACAACGTGCGAGACCACCCCGTGCACGCGTCGGTATCAACAGGTGCTGGTTTATGACGCCGCGGCAAGAACCGTGGGCACCGACATCGATTCCGATGCAATTTAGATAACCAAAACCGATTCGACAACCCTGAAAACCTGAAACGCGCGACGATAAAAGCGCCGGCCGGCCGGCCCGGACGATTCGTGTATAAATCCGGTACCCTCTCGGCTGACATAATGCGTGAACCGACATATCACAAGATCTTACGAGACAGATATCGATTCCACACGCGACGTATATGGAGTACCCATATCTCTCCGAAAGACGTGGCCAGCTTTGATAACACATGCGTATGATAATGCGATCGTAATGTCGTACGAGAGAAAAAACAAAAATATGAGACATCTATACTGTCTGTTGATCTATAAAAATTGTCTCTTCAATTTCGTGGGTTATATACTGCGCGTTTAAAACGTTTTGACTTTAATTTAAGTGTTTTTCAATTGATACTATAAATTAAACTAATGTACAATTATTGCATAATGTATTGCAGCTGGTTTGCTGTAAATTAAAATATTTAAATTGGTATAATCGCTACAAACCAGAATCACTTCTCAATGTATTATCTTACTTTTATTTTAATTATTCTGTGGAATAATTTTATTTACAAATTCAATATACGTATTTAACGAGAACACCTGAAACAGATATATTGAGAAAAAATCAAATTCGTTTAAGACCGAGTGAACGCAAAGATAAGTAATTTTAATCGAATGTTCGGACCTCAGGGTCTATCTGGTGTGACGCAGTTTATGCAGACAAGGGCATCGCCAACGCATAAAAGAGCATTGTCGTTGTCGATATACCTACTCTCTTTATTCTTGCAGTGCCATTTTCTGTCGAGTGAGCACCTCCTTACACTGATCCGACACCGTTCTCTCTGTCTCCTTCTAACAGCTGTTTATCCCTCCTCGTTCCAACTTTAAAAGTTTAAGAGGAGAGACACTGCAGCTGATCTTTTGTAAAAGACTAGGGTGGATGCATCAGAGAATGAGTCACCGCCGACAGTCAGTGAATGATCACCGAAGCTGCGCTTCGTGTTTCAGGGTGATCATATATAAAAATAAGTACTACTCAACTGCGCGCGTATATTTTACAACATATTTTACTTTTATATGAATTTCTAATTAAATGCTATGCCCGCTGCGAATTCCAACTGCCTTACAATTCTAATAATATTCGTTGCAATGCTCGAAGGAATGTAATTAAATCTATTCCCCTTGTATATATAAACGCTTGTTATATAGAATTCTGAGCTAACAAGCTGTACCGGTATAAAATTAATTTAGAATTAAGTTATGCAGCCTTTCTTTCTGCTACTTCGAACGGCAACTAATACACACGCTGGAGCACACCGTATCTAATCAATATGATGTTTATACCTATTAACGGTACCAAAACCCTCTTAATGTCCTCTCTTAATGTTCCTCCCTCTCTTTTCAACACGAAACTTGAATGAAAGGCGCCAGGGTGGGACGCGCGGTAAGTAATTAAGAGAACCTTCATTTTTCCCGTGGACTCTCTTCGAGCCTGTGAGTAAGGGACGGTCTCAGGTAATTAACGCGGGACAGGTACAAAGAAAGTTCATTGATATTTATTACCATTCGAGAAACGATCGTCGCGCGCTCGAGCGAAGACTGTGTGTGGGTGGAGTTGAGAGAGTCACCCACACGCAGTGTGCCTCACCCTCGGCACGCACGTGTGCCGCACATACGATTTTACACGCGTGCTTACCGATGTACTCGGCGTGCATTCGTCACCGTGCGCGGCCGCACGCGCGTGTGAACGCGTCTTCAAGTCGCTTCCACATTCGAGCACGTGTGCATTTTCAAAGAAGCGTTTCTAGCGTAAGGTGAAGTCTCGACATGCGATTCGCTTTCTGATACGTTCAGAAAAAATTCGGTTGAGTGTCATTACTTCAATTTGTTTCAACATTCACGAGATTACATTTTTTATTATAGAAGTTTAAATAAAAAAGAATTAATTTTGTTTAAATAAAATATATTTTTTATTGAATTTACAAAATAAATTGTTGAATTTATAAAATAAACTCACTTTCGAAAATTGCAGTATATTATTATTATTAGTTTATTTTTATCTTACTATTGAGACACGCTTTTATAACCGTTATCGTTATTCTTGTATCAGGGAATGACTTGAAGAGGAGCGAGCGGTCTCGCGCACGTTATCTGAGCTTGTCCCGCACGCTCTCAACTGTAGACAAGGCTTAATACGTCTTGTGCGCGCAATGGACGCGCGTTGCATATTCATACCGCGGGTGCAGTCGATGCTCCACTTCGCCATTCGGGAGGAGTAGGAGGACAGGCGTGCATAATCTACGGGCGGAGTGCCTTGAACCTTCTCGCGACGCGTTTTCGACGAAGCGGGGGTCTTCGTGGAAGAGCCAATATCCGCGAGCAGGTGCGCGCCCATTAGCGTATCTTGTTGTGAAATGAAGGGTAATTTTTAAGACAATGTCGGTTACGTCGACGATAATTATCGACCGAAGTCGCGTAGTTATTCGCTCGAATTAATCTCGTGCGCTCGCGCACGTCGTCCTATGCTAATTTCATATCGAGGGGGCCAAGAGAACTTAATTAAAATTCCGCTGTTCTTACGAGAGTAATACGCGATTATCGTCGCTTGGTAAACTCCAGATTGATTGCCGCGCAAGTTGCGGAAGAAGCGTGGTTTGAATAAAAATCGACAGCGCAATCTGACAATGAGTCTTATTGCGCACCAATAACGTCAGGAGGCATGTAAATGCCTTGCTCAGGATTCAAATGACACTTTTCAGTATTTTTTTGCGCAGATGTAGAATCGAAACAAATATTACAAAAATGTGTAAAAAAAAAACTTAATACTGTTAGTTGCACATTTGTGTCTGCGTCAATAATTGTGCGCGCTTTTTCTTTAGCCGCGGGAATAACGACCAAGATTTCTCTCGAAGGCATCCAGGCTATTAAAATTCGATTCTCCAACACAACGAAGCGGACGAACCGTCGTTTGTCCCTCCCACGCGATAAGCCCATCGATTCTCTTTTTCTCTCCCTCACACAGACAAGGTTTCGTCGTGCAGGCTCGACGCGGCGGCAAATAAAAAAGACAAGAAAGTAATCGAAAAAGTCGAGCAACCACGAAGTCTGGCTTGCACATGCCGAGAAGCATGTAGGCTCTATCGGCGTGCCCGCCCACGCAATGGCCACGAACACCTCAACATGCTTCTCTCTCGTAAAGAGCATACCTATAGCTTTCTTGACAAAGCAATATCTCTCTCCTCGCTTCTCAAACAGTATTTTCCAATCCGCGAGTCTATAAAAAATACGTTAAGAGACTGATCCTTTTTTTGATCCGATAACAAAACTTGTTTTACAAGTAATTTTAGATTTAATTTACTTGCTTACGCATATTTAATATTGTGAGTGTTTTTCTCTCTGGGTTTATGAAACAAATGAAATTGCTAACTTCCGATCTTCAATGTTCAATAACAAAAGAATACACGACGTATTAGAACAGGCTTGACAGTCTCGCAAGTTTAGTGAAGGAGCTGCGAATCCTGGAGTTCGAATCTGCCGAACAACTTGAGATTTTTTCGGGCCGGTTTCTTTCAACCAAATTTATCGAGTTGAAAAGCAAACTTACATCAAGTCTCCAAAAATTAATTCGAATGAAAATTTCGAATTTTTCTCTCAAACGGTCCAAGTCGCGTCGAATAAACCAGTTCCCGTCCGACCGGTGAAGTCTGGTGGGGCGCAAGCACGAGACATGGATGGGATTTTACCCATCATGAAAGACGACCGCACACCGTTTGGATAAAACAGCAGTATACAGCATAGAAGTTAAAAGATGCTTTAAAAATTCAAAGAAAATGGCGTTTTGATGACTCGCTAGTCGTTAAAACATCAAACCAAAACGACGACCAATTTACGACGTGTTAGTTACAGACAAAAATTGTCAATTTGTTGCGCAGTGTTATTTTACTGCTCGGTACTTAATAGTTTTCTCCTCTTTGTTCTAAGGAATATTAACGTCTTGTTACTGCCGCATAGATGGTAAAACTTTAATTTCGTTTCACCGAAAAGTTAAATTCGCGGGCGAAACGCGCATCTTGTTTGCGGGAAAGAAACCAGCTGTACTTCGTTTTTGCCGCGGCGCGCTACTCGTTCTCTCGTTTCCGGGATTCTTGTTTTTTTTTCCTTCATTCTTCCACGGCGTACGTACTTACCGGCAATTCCACGAATATCCGCGAAACGCGTAACGGATTATTTTCGTAATCGTGGCGGTCGAGATTTGGCAGTTGATCGACGCTCGGCTGCAAGAAAACAATTCAGTTCTCTTTCCCAACTTCAACGAGCTTTTTTTCCGGGTTTGAGGATAATAATCGTTTGCCGAATATTAACTGTTACCAGGTGTGCAGCTGTTTCCACGACCAAGTTCGTGTATATTGCCGACATATTTTTCTCACGATTATGAACTGGTAAAACAAATTATACAGAAAAAGCAAACTCGATACTTTTGTGTTTCGATATTACGTTTTCGCAAATAAAGAAATTACGCAAACTTTGCTAAATTGCAAATTTACACATGTTCTATACATATAATCTTAATTGTCGACAAGTTTGCGTTTTATTCTATTTTGTAGTGAATTCTAAAGCTCTCAAATATGGCACACATTGCACTAATGCAAGCGTTGAACTTTCCGGATTCAACGTCGGGCATTAAAGTCACTAGGAGAAAATACTTCAAAATGTGAATAAAAAATATAAATTAATCGGAAAGAGATATAAAAATGAATAAACTCGAATGAATCTTAACACACAAATAAGCACTACTATAATTTTAAAAGTTAACTTTAGTTTCGGTGAACTTTTCTTTTCGAAGCACCGCGTCATGTACAGTAATTAACAACATGGCTTCGAAAGACCATTTCAACAAGCTCTCCGACGTTCTTCCTCTCTCGCCGCTCTTTCGGAATGAGAGTCTCGTCAAAACGTTCAAGATAACCGTAACGTTCCCTGTGCGTATACGCGTTTACACATTTATGATCGTGCGGCAGGTAGCGCGGGCGATTAACGTCGCTGGTATTTCATGGACTTAGCGTCAAATTGCACATCACGCGATTTCTACGCAATTCTTTTTAATTGCGCCCCTACTCCCACGGAATCGGCGAATGGGCAGGCGTGACGCAGCTCGTGAAATCTCCGGCTTTTACTCCCTCGGCTCGCGGTATATGTTCGAAGAAAGAAAAAAGCCTGACGACCCATTAGCACGTAGAGAAGGAGAAGTGCGCGAAAGAGCTGGTTGAGAAAAATTTTTATACCCCTGCTTTATATTACCCTTTGCCGGAATCTAAACCGTTCGCGCGCTCACCGCTCGTAAATATTGCACCGCGCTAATGATCCATGCCGTGCTCGTCTTTTTCATTAAAACCTTGCTTGTTCGTTATAGTCATTGCCTCTCGGGGCAAGATAAATGCCCACTCCGCGTGGTCCTTCTACTGCTCGTGGCCTAATGAAGTTATCTCTCGACAAGACTTTTGTTTTGAAACACCCTATCTCAACTCTCGTGACTTATCGAACACAGGATAAGTGATCATTAAGTAACCAATCATATATTGTATATATTTAAATAAAAGACTATATTTTTTGGTTGCTTATAACAACAGCGTATCAAATTTATTAAAGTTTTTATTTTTTCAATTTCTGATGCGGTTTTTTTTTTACATTTGTGATAAGAATAAAAATTAGAGATCTTCGATTAAGTTTCAGACATTCGCACAATTTCATTATGAGAAGTATAAGCTAACAAGACGGACACGAAAAAGTTTATTCGTTAAATCTTACGCACGTACTCGCCGCGTGATTATCGCGTGAGCGAAACTTCTCTTCATCTCGCTTATTTTGTACATTATAGTATCTTTCATCAAATTTGAAATCCCGACCTGTATCTTCTTCCGGTGCCGATTTGGGATCGGAGAAATCGCCGATTATGGGATCGCGTTGAATCTCGCGATGCCGATCGATCAGCTGTTATACGTGCTAAAAGAGAGAAGCGCGTTTTTAGCCGATCGCGGCCGTTACGTGAGAATCGATTCTCGAGATCTTCGTATCTTGAATCCCTTCGTATCTCTTCGCGGTCGACGTACGTGCAGGTTGCGCGGGTTACCGTTCGACTCGTTACCGGTGGCCCACCAAGTCGGGGCCTGTTGATCTTCTTTGTGCCTGAGTGTCTTCGTGCCAATTCATTAAGCAGTAATTGAGTTTTCAGCTCCGCGATACGGTGACCGAGATACATCTATGTGGGATGCTCGATGCGCGAGCGAAGAAGAAAGAAAGCAAAACAACGAAGATAGAAAGAGAGAGAAAGAGAGACGATGGAAGATGTAACGTGGGACAAAGACGGACAGGGCGCGAAGAGAACGGCGCACTTTGAGAATTAAGTACGACAACGTGTGACCGATGTCCGCACCGTGATTAACTAAAGTTTTAACAAGCTTCCTCTTCGCGACGCTCGACGACGGCGCGCACTCGGTTATTATTCCCTCCTAGAGAACGTCGTCGCGGCGAAGATATGCTTAATGGCCAGTGTGGCTAATGTCGACGAAGAGGGGAGAGGATCATTATCTCGTCTCGTGTGTGTTCGCTTCTGTTTAAATTGATTACTGCGACCTGTTGATTAACTTAACGGTGCATTCGCGCGCGTTCCGTCAATGGAATATTTTATTAGTCTGTTTCTGCGATATAATGGGTTCTTTTGTACGAAGTTTGAGCGGACTTGAACGAAACGGTGAGTACGATATTGCGCGAACGCGATACTTAAAAAATAATATACAATATTCTTTATAACTTCTTAAACTGAAAGTTAAGTGAGCAATTCCGCGCTAGTGCCTGACAAAGGTGGTATTACCGAAGTCCCGCCGCGGTTTGGAGGGGATACGGCGGCTTCCTTCTCTGGGAGCGCTTGTAAATCGAGATGGGAACGAGTTTCGAGAATTAAGGTAATCGACCCGACGCACCTGACCGAGGCTCGAATTACAGGCCACACGATGGTCCGTGCGGGGCTATTTTCAGCCACCCACGCGGGCCTAAGTGCCGCTCATTATCTAGAAATGCCTGGCTGCCATTCCGCCTCCCTCTTGTACGCGCGCGCGCGCTCGATGCGGCTTGCGTTACGCTACGTTACGCACGCCCACGCACGTCTAGTCGAGCGCTGGTGCTATGTGGAAACGAGTTTCCACACACTGCCCAGCGCTGGATTTACGTGTGGAGGCACGGACCAAAGGGCTCCGTTTCGAGGAAGGATCAACATATCTTACAGAACAAATTCCTGAGTTCTTCAATGTTTCAAAGATCAAACAAAGCGACGTCGTTTTATCGGAAAAGATTTTTTTCGTCATTTTATTTATTCCAAGATACAATTTTGTACCGATAATCCTCTTAACTTCAGATTTTAATATGTAAAATTGTAATAAGTGAATAAATAAATACGTATTATAAATATTATTTATGATTAAAATACAATAAATTTGTTGATTCGAGATAATGATATTTAGTAGTTTAAGTAAAAAAGTTAATTATAAAATAGTTTAGTTGTGTATCAAACTATATTACACTTGCATTTTCCACTTCAAATGTCATAATTTTTATTTCGTGAAAAAAAATTATTAAAATTTGATGTTTTGAAAAGAAAAACGTTTTACTGAAAAAAAAGACAGCGAGAAACATGCGCACAGTGGTGTTCTACATCTTATCAAGCGTGTTCACTTTATAATCGTGGATCTACAAGAAACAATAGCGGAAATAATGAGTTCGGGGCACAGATTCAGTTGAAGCCGTCCCTGCATATTCAGCCTATCCTGTTTGGCGTTCCATGGGTTTCACTTTGTGGCATCTGTATTATGCGGACACCTCGGACGTGTCCGCCATATATTCTCTCAAATTGCACCGTAATCGATAGGTATGCAAATAAACGTTTTTCAGCGGGACGGATGGCGTCCGAGAACGCGCCACGGCTTAGGGCGCAGTCCTTGCTGAACGTCCTTGCTGCGTTTCGCAACGCAGCAATACATTGTCGTTGAATGTAAGTTTATGACGACGGTAGAAGTTGAATTTTTAATAATAATAAGATAAGCGCGCGCGCGGTGGGAATTCGTACGTGACCGCTTTAAAAAGTATCAATTGTGATATGCAAATTTAAAACTCGTATTTTGTTTTATAATTCTCTCTTGTAGATACAATACATTATTTATGTATATATGTTACGTTTTTTTATACATACATATTTAATAAGAATAATTTGAATCTCTAAAACAACTTGAACATAAATTATAAGAGATTCATTGTTATACCAAAAAATCTGTAAAACAAATGAATCTGTATATAAAAATGGCGTAAATATGCATTTTTGTACGTAATCTATTAAACGATAAAATCCTTTTCGCAATAAGAAATGTCAAAATATCTACTTTCTTTCTGAATAATGTTAAGTGTGCTAGAGTTTTCGAAAGATTCACGTATCTTTTTGACCTCGTGAGATATTTTATGCGCTTTATTTATACACGAGCACACAAACTTAAGAGCTCGCTGCCTCTGGTACTGCCTCGGTTGCGTGTTGCTCGAGTTCCATTACTGGGCCCAAATGAATCCCCGAGACGCAGGGAGCTGAGCGCGCTCTCCTAATTAATGACGTGGTACGCTACGTCCTGCTGAACGCGCGCAGACCGCAGGTACCCTCGCGAGAGGCAACGATCTTGTTCGTAACTCGTCGACTACGAGATTTGTGCGGGGAGATTATTTCGCCGGGGTTAAAAAATTAATAACCACCGGGGTGAAGCGCGGTTTACGACGCGCTATTTAATACGAAGGGCGAGGCATTAATGTTTATCGCGCGTAAAAACAAAGTGCGATCTAATCTTAAGAAATTGAAGAACCGAGGGAATAAAGCTGCGCCGCAATAATTAAGTTACAAATCTTGAGAGCGCGCGATACTTTTATTGGATCAAATTTCAATTTCGCGAGTTTATCGCTTTTCGTCTGTATTCTTCGAATGGAAATAAAATGTAAAAATATAATCGACTCATATCTTTTCTTCTACTTTATGTAAAAACTCTGTCTATTCGATCTTATTGCACACTATTTCTGTACGTATACTCGATTATAGCAACGTTCGACGAGACTTGACTCTTCTCTCTAGTTCTCGTTATGTTATTATCGACACTGTCTACAGTTTCGTGTATAAACGGAGGTGACGTTGATTGGACCACTCATTATCAATTATAGACGTATTTGACTCGTAGACATTGCGCCATAAATTGCAGCTATTCGAAAGATCGCTCCAATAAACTTTGCAATAATGCCAGGTTCGATAACTGTCGGGTAAGAGGATCGCGCGTCAAAAATCGTCCTTGGCATTCGAAGAATCATCGTTGGCACGGAGAGAACAATAATTTCGGGTTGGTCCAGAAGACCAAGGCCACCTCGAAGTGTCGTCCTTCGATCGTCTCAAAGGTGGTTTTTATGCGAAAAAAGGCAATTTCTTCCTAGCTTTATTAGAGCACATGCCGACCCGTTTACCTCTTAGGACTCTGTAAGTATAACTTCGAAGTCGGTCGAATTTTTTTTCCCGTTGCCACAATCTTTCGTGTAACTTTCCTTCCTTTCGTGTTGCGAATTCCTTTGCGATTTACACGAAAGTATCGACAATACTGAGAACAGATGTCGTAATCAAAAAATGTGTTATGCATGTAATAATTTGTGAGAAAAAAACATTGAATACAAAATAATCATGCATCAGTAAAAATAAATAATAAAATGAAAAATGTTTATCTATACAGAATCTAATTAAATTACGAAACTCGAATACAAAGATTGTAACGAACTTTATGTTAAATACACAAGTGGTTTTGCTTTTTAACATAAAAAGACACGTATGTATTATACCAACATTCTACTCGACAGCTCATTCATAATCACGCCAATCAGTCATCAGCATTTGAAGCCAAAAAGAAGATAGCACAAAGTACCCATTTCGCGATAACAACGTTCAAGTTGGCAAAGGTAACAGCGTGCTGTATAATCTATGGGGTGCTCAATATACTTTTCGCCGCGTAACGAGGATTTATAATTGCCGACGACGAGCATCCTAGTTGCGCCGATGACGTTTTATTAAATAAACGTCCTTGAAGCCTATCCGGAGGGGCGCGCTGAGCGAGAATAACAGCCGCGCGGGGAGAATCGCCTGGCCCCGAAAAAGTGCGTAACCCGATCCGACAAAAAAGGTAATAACCCGTTCATGAATTTTAATTTAAAATTAAAGCGATATGTACCGCGCGGGGGAGGGACCGCGATATATAGCTTGTCCGAGAGTGGTTTTGCAGGTAGCTGTTGCGCACGGACACACCTCTCTCATCCCCGTTTCGCTCTTCATCTTCTTCTTCTTCGTCGTGTTCTTCTTCTTCTTCTGCTTTACGAAGCTGGTTCTCTCGTTCACACGCCTCCTTCATTTTCGAGCACCGTGCCGGGCTTCTAAAAGAAGATTCTCTCTCTCTCTCTCTCTCTCTCTTTATTTCTTCTTCCTTTACTCTCGTTCAAATCCACGCGGCTCGGCTCGGCGCGCTTCGCGATCGAGTTAATGACGGACGGGCGACATCGCGAGAGCAGTAGTATTGATGCCCCGCCGAGATAGAATCACTAGTGATTTATCGCGCAGATATCGCGTATCTGCAATCGCATCCATCTCATTAAAGGTAGCTAGCAATCTCGGAGAGCCGGTTGCATCGATGACGGTTTAGCGCTACCGTGATCGGCTATATTTTTCATCTCTATCTACGCGTCGCGAATACAGACCGAATGCCGTAGAAAGAGACAAATCTAACCAATCGAGGCTCTGCTACACTGTTTGCCGCAACAAATTCCCGAACACGAACGATAAATTTTAAGCCCGCTTCGGACTCTATCTCTTTATTTTTATACCTCCATCTCGCGAGGATAAGGAAGTTCCGCGCTGTCATTTCTTTAACGACCGTTAAATTAAGATTAAATTCCATCGCTGCTCCCTCTTCATTAGTCATCGTCGACTTGGCGTAAAGAATTTTCGGAGAGGTCGCGATCTCGTCGGACGTTATACTGTCACCGTTTTCGATGAAAGCACATCTTCAATTAAGTGCCGCTCTATATCACTTTTTAAGCGCGCCGCATGAAACTTGACTAACGCGCGGGTCGTAAAAACACATGAAAGTGATTTCCCGGAATTAAACGCGACACGGTAGAGATCGAAAATGACACCGTGCCGGTGTGTATAATTCGCGACGTGAGGTCCGCGAGTTGTGCAAGGAAGAAGGACAGAGCGCGAATAATAAAAGGGATGATGCGCACCGGAGGAACGCAACGCGGCCGAATGAAAATCGCGCGCACGTAACACACGTTTGCGCATGTCGCGCATTCGTAAACCATGGTGTTTTATGAATACGCGGATTTACTGCTTAATCAGCCGAGGCGGTGAGACCGCGCAATTAAAACGCCATTAAGCAGCCCCATAAAAATTCTCGGTAAAATTCGACGAGATTGTGTTACCGAGAGAGACAACTCTTTTCTTTCTTTCCTTCTCTTCGACTTCACACGCGCTGCAATCTGTAGGCAAGAATTTACAGACAAATGAATGGATTCTTCGAAATCTCAATTGCACTAATCACTAGTGTGATATTTTGCAGGATATTTTGTAAAAAAAAAACAAGAAAAAAAGTTAGTTCCGCACGAACTAACTGAGCTATAGATTTTTCTCGATTTGACTGTATTTAACTTTTGGTTAATTGAAGTCCAATAATTATTGCGTAACATCCTGCTATTGGTTCGCTCTTGCCGAATTTCACATTTAATTTGAATTAACCGATAAAAAGAAACTGGAAGTCACTCTTCATTATTTTATTAACTCCATTAAATTAAAATAATTTAAAATAATGTAAAATAACTGTAACAAATTATAACAATTTAATATCGCGGTATAGCTGCGTTATCGAAATTGTTTTTGCTTGACGCAAGATCAACGGTTCTGAAAGCGGCTTATTCTAACGGTACATCAATTCATCGGAAGGAGATAATTAATTACTCGGGTGGATAGGCGTGGGACGTTATCGACGAATTCACGGTGAACGAAGGCATTGAAAGAGAAACGCACGTTGCCACTTTACTTCCACTTGCAGCAGTCTCTTCTTTTTGAGATAAAACGACTATCCTGTCCGCGTCGTTCAGCATTCGTTCAGCATTGACTTTTTTATTCATTGAAATTTTTTTTTATGCAAGTCTTTGAATCGGTAAACAAATAACATCCGCGAAGACAATTCGGTTGTTCGATAATTCGAAATTGATTTCGATAACTCGAAATTTAATCTATTAAATGATTAAAACTTCGACCGGCTGATCAAAAATAATCGCTGATTGCAATCATTAAGGATTTGTGGCCGATTTGAACATCATCGTTCGATTCGCATTAAATGATTATTGTCGTTTAACCTTCGACTTGCTAACGGGATAATATCATCAGCAATCTCAAGGTACGAAAAACTTGCAGAAATTGTCAAAGAACTCGAGCCGCCCGCTACGCACGTTTGCGATGCTTCGAGCATCGAAGATGACGGCGAGGAAACTGACGTTTCAGAGAGTCAAAGTTCCTCTTGCCGCAAACCTCTCTTCTATCTCTTTCTTTCTCTTTGCTGTTTTCTCTTCACTCTTCGCGAAGGTCGTCGACTCGCATGGTGCATCACCAGGTCCTCTACGGACGAGCAATCAACGTCATAGCTTTTCAGCGGATACGAGCCGCAAGGAGGCAAGAGGAGATTTCTACAACTTCGAACGCAACTGATCGACGTTCAGCGGTCCCGGTGATCGATTCTCGATAATCCAATCAAGCCGTCGGTAGCCTCCGATAAAGTGTCTATACGCCGTTTCTCTATCATTGCGAATCTCGCTGGTGCTTTTTTTGCTAGGACTTAATAATCGGTTGTCTCAAGGATTCCTCGGTGCATTCTTTCCATTTCTCTCTCTTCTTTCATCTCTGCATGTTATTGTTATTCAGTTTCTATGGATCTTATAGAACAAGATATAAACCTTGGAAGATTACACACACAAGCAGACTATGATACAGATCTAATGCTATAAAATAAAATTAATATTAAAATCTATTAAAATAAAAAGTGATTTTCTATTAAAATAAAGTAATCTTCTATTAAAATACAATAATGTTTTTACGTACTACTATATATATATATATATATATATATATATAATTTTATAAAATTTATATAATAATTTTTATACTATCGAACGAGGCGCGATGTTAAGTGAGAGTTTGACACTCAAAATTAAAGCAAAATTTCCATTTTGATGCAATTCTACAGACACTCTCGCCACTCCTCTTTAATGAGTTTTTCCACCTCTCTCGATTGTTCCCGCACGCTCTTTCGTACACTGTTGAGGTAACGAGCCTCACGTAGCCTCGCGGTTCATCAGGCCCGCGAGCCAAGCGCACGATACACCGCAGAAAGACGATGGTGCAGCACAGGCGCGTCCCGCCTTTTCCCTCTTCTCATTCACCACGAGCAAAAACCTCGCTATTCGTTAGAGCCACTCGCGCTATTAAGATAATTGTTCACGAGAGTACAGAGATCGACGAACAAGTGCCGGCGACTTCGTCGTGAGAAGAGAACCTCAACTGGCGTACCTTTTGATGTCATCGCGTCTCATCACGTTCGCATATTATTTCCTGCCCAACTCACAATGGATCCATCGCGAAACGCCCTCATTGTGCGTTACCGGATCGCAATTTGCGCGACGTCAACATCGCGCAAATCAGCCACGAGGCATCCTTGACTTACGATCCATACATCTTCCGAGACTTGAACAAGCTAGTTTTGATTCTTTCATTTCTCTCTTATCGGGATACTTTTTGTTCTCATCTTGGTATCTAGCGTAAAAATAACGTGTTCGACAATTTGAAATTCTAAAGTAATATTTGAAGAATGATGTTGTATACACACATTAGTTTTTATATAATTATATATAATAGGTTCGCCTGTAAATATTAAATTTCTCATGGTTAACCACATCGTGTCAGAAATTATATAAGGCACTAATGAAATGTTGCTTTCCAGTCGTGAGGTAGCTACAAAAAACGTAATTATCGAAAGCAATAATTAAGCCTATGCGGACTATTAATGATTCTTGTTTCGATCGTTTGCTTCGGTAAGGGCCGCTGGCTAAATTCCACATATATGAGACTTGTTAAAACGAGAGGAATTTTTGAAGAGAAATTGATCGATAGAAGACAGATTAGACGTTTTCATGATACTTAAATAAATATTGAAGATCGGGTCTTGATTGATCGTTGCGGAATAGTCTGTGATCTGTTATTTATAATTTGAGCTACGTCGTGTATTAACTTATAAGTATTAAAACACGCATAAATGATCGTCACGCGGTTAAATACCTAGTTATTAAACAATTTGTTATTAAATTAATAAAAAAAATCAATTTAAAAATTAAAAGAGACGCTTGCGACAGTTTGTTATGTATTTGTGAGAAATAACTACGATACACAACATTGCACGCACGCATGTCATGTAAGAAAAATATCCTCGCGGATTTGCGCATGAGAATCTGAGCTTTTGCTGAACGCACAGAATCCACAGCGGAGCCCAACTGATTTACGAGTCAGGCCTCGCATCATCTTCGTCATATTTATTTGTTTGCGGCCTCGTCGTGACGCTCCGAGCACCTGGCCTGAGGGCAACTTATAACGATATTTTCGTCAGCGAGATGTCTCGCGGACACTTCCTGCTGATATTCGCGCACGGTGGTACGGGGATCGGTTGACGCCGACGGGTAAGTGAACAGGCAGTAAGCTCAGCTTAATTAATTACGATCGGAGCGGAACGGACGAGCGGAGCTGTTAATGGCCGCGAGCGAAATCCGCGCGGAACGCAACGTGTTTCTTGCGACACGTTGCGGTTACGTCAAATTAAATTTAACGGATAATTGATTCTGCTTCACAAAATCTCTGGGTACTAGTGGCGATATGGGAGATTTTTTCCTTACGGTAATACTTTGCGAAAGTGTTTATTTTTCAAGTTTGACAATTTAATTGAGCGATAGAAAAAAGTTTTAATTAGTCGAGGGTAAATATACGTACATATGCAATATCTTCTCAAATTGTCATTTAGAATTAAATGTTACATTTATTTTTGTGCGAGTGATCGTACTTTCATATCTTACTTTCGATTAATTACTCCTAATCGTAGGAGAGGGACAGAGTATACGAGACATTCTCTTTCCACGTTATTTCTTAAAATTAAATCTTTCGATGTAAACAAATCTCTGCGAGATGCCAAAGGAAGCAAATCGCATTTCCTTCATTGTTTCGACTTTCAACGGGAGATTTCTCTCCCGTTTTCGCGCGACGACCATTTGTCTCGATTAGTACCGGTCGTCTTGAACTCTCTCCGTAAACCTGCAGATCGATTCCCGGTAGGAAAGGTCACTTCTTACACGATCGTTGAAGTTGTATATTTTCTGCGTAATATATCTCCGAGATATATTATTATTACGATATATTACTTAGAAAAACAAAAATCTTTTAATCACTCGCAACAATTAAGACCGCTTTTTAAATTAAAATTTTTCCATTTAAATTAAATCTAATGATATTTCTTCGAATGTATTTTCAACAAAAATACAATGCCAATGTCAATTTTCGATAACAGTCTTGTGCATTTGTCCGCGCTTGCAAGCAACTCTCGGGTATCATTTTATTGCTCATCAGTTTGCTTAGTCGATCGTAAGCCGCAATTACGCAACATCAGCATGATGGTGGTATATGATCACCGCGGCGGAGTGAATCGATGTAAACCCGCGAGACGGCTTCCGCTGCGTCCGCTTGACGAACAGGTAACTTTGCAAGAAGCAAGCAAATGCACGTCTATTCGTGCGGTTAGTACTTAGCTACCGCGCTAATCCTTTCCAGCTGCTGGAAAACGCGCGTGGAATTAGAGCCAGAATTAAGACTCGACTATCACGTCGAGCTCTGAATTCTGAAAGACTTGAGCGAAAGAACTTAATTTCTTTCTCAAGACTTTGAAAGATTTGCAATTTTAGCGGAGAGCAATTTCTTAGCGTAATTAACACAGTGCCATTTCTTCATTCATTTCCTTTACGCGTGAATCCTCTTATTTTGATTTCTCTGCGTAAGCGTTTTTAATTTTCAATCACTGTGCTCTTTATCAAAAAAAAAATTAACATAAGTTTATAAAACAAAATATTATTGTAAATTTTAATTATGACAAGAGATTTTCGGTTGTGATCTTTTTCTAATGACTCGAAGAGCGAACTTCTGGAAATATGAAAATAATCAGTTTGCTCATGATAATCGTTTCTGTCCTACCTTCAGGAGAGGTGCAGAAGTTGTGCACGTTCTTATTACTTAGAAATTACTTCTGATTGCTACACGAATTCTCGACTATTATACGACACGCGAGGTTTTTGCTCCTACAGCTTCGTCGCTGATAAACGGGAACATAATACCAGGAAGCCCTGGAGAAAGGATCCGTCGATTCCCCGGTGATTGTCCTCTTCATCACCCGTCCCGATACACGAGGAAGGAAGATACGTCTAATGCGATCTTATATCACCGATACGCGTTTAATGTCTCGATGCTGCGCGAGTTGCGTACATTTTGTATCTTTAACTTACGTAAGTCATAATCGATCTCATTAGCGCGATAGTATCCGACGATTGCGCCAAGCTGAGTTCGATGTGTGCGATACACTTACTGGATCTGCTTCGCTCTTATCTTCGTGATTGAACACGTAATTCGGAAATTGACCGATGTCCAAGAAAGAAGAGTCGGTGCCGCGGGCGCTGCTCGAAAAACTATATTTTTGCCCGACAAAATGATAACATCGAAAGCGAAGTGGAGCGCGATAATGATATTCTATGTAAATAGGTAGACGTTATATAGGCAATTCTTGTAATACATATAATTAAATGTACTCTTTGAAACGTTGAATCACACACATGGGAAGCTGTTTCATGCTCGATCACTCATCAGTGTCAATAATGTAATATATTTCTCTACGACATAGTAAATATAATATTTTTGCAATGTTTTTCTTGCATCAGTCACTTCTGTTTATTATAATCTATACTATCTAGTGTCAATTAAAACGGCGCAAAACGAGCAGCACAGATCCGGCGACACGAAGACGGACATTTATTTTATCAACATTTACGTGATCTTCATGAGAACACGCGCACGCTTTTTTTCCGTTTTTCTGGGAGTATCGATGTATCACCGCGAGCGAAAAAGAAAAAAATCTGCCCATTATCCTCATCGCTTCCTTCCTGCGTCTGATAAACGACGGGAATCGCCTCGGGAAGAGACGAGCCGTTCCCCGTAACGAGTGTTTCTACCTGGCCGCGGGATGTCCCTTCGTCGCGCCGTTTCTTCCTTCTCGCGCCGGCAGAAGGAAGACATCACCACCGAGATACACGATCTGATATTACTGTTATAGATTTGGCACGTCGATGTCGCACGGTTCGTGTACTCCGCCCTGGCTCGATAATCGCAACGATCCATCCGCTTAATGGCAATCCGGACTGTTCCGGCGAACGAACCTGAACGGCATAAATTTTCGTTGACCACCGCTTCCTAGCTAACTGCCACGGCGTGATAAAGGACGCGAGTATGATAAGTAGGTGAATACCGGCGGATGTTCAATCATAATCGAAAGTGGAGAGCACCGGGGGAACGAGTTTTCTTTGCAGATTGGATCTTATTCGCGCACCAGCTCGAGATCACGCTTATAATCAACTACTAACACTTGATCACGAAGACAGTTCGTAGATAGCAGACTAATAAAGATGCATTGCTGGCGTTATCAAGCCGCGGATTATAAGCGATGGCATAAATCTTACCAACTTCATCGACTGCGCCGCTCAAAGAGATAATAAGCGAGTCGATTGAGCTCTATCGATTATTGTCGCTCGAGCTTTCATTTGTAATTTACTCAGGCAATTAAGGCACGGAACATCTACGTACGTAAAATTTTAAAAAAGCGAAGACGTTATATAAAAAGTTTTTCTATTAAAACCTTTACTTCTTCTCGGTTCTTTCAATTTTAATTATTTTGTGTCGAAATAAGTTTAGCTTCTGAAATGATGTGTCTGAGATAACATAAAAAAAAAAAAGATTTTGGAGTCTTTAATAATTTGTTAAAAAAGATTTTGTTTTAGTCGAATATTCTCATAATAGTGCGATTTCATACAATACGCTGAAAATATGCAATCTGAGGTGCGTGTTGTTACGCGTTTTGCTCACAGTTTCATTCCGCGTTTGATAAACTGCGATATTAATCCAGCGAAGGACGCGTTTGTTAAAATAGATCTTTCTCTCCAATTATGCACAGAAGGTTGCCTTCTTCGTCATCTCTGTTGAACAGAAAAGTGAGGATCGACGATCGTACTTGACTCGAACGTAGAAGATAGCAGAGCAATCGCGTGGGCGTTACACGGTCTCTCGTTATGAGGCTCTCACAATATTCTCACGTAGATCGGATCGTGTCCACACCTTGAAGTCACATTTGCAAAACTGGTATGCAGAGACTGTGTGAGACTCAATAGAAAAATAAATATGGCACTTATCTGCATGCCTGAATTAACGTATCGATAAGATCAACTGTAAGCATCAATTTTGTATACATGTATGTGTATGTATATTTATAATCAAACACGTACACAGTAAATAATAAAGAATAAATAAATAAATAAATAAATGATTTAGCGACATTGAGATTTTCTTATTTAAAGATTATTTACATCGTTGAGTTTATTTTTAGTATCAAACTAATCAAAAAAGATCTTAAGAGCCAAACGCTGAATGTAAATTAACACACATAGAAATTTGGAGTTGAATTCGAAAATTCATATAAGATGCTTTAGCTTTAATAGAATTCTCTATCTTTTAAAACGTTTTATTTTAAAAATTTGTTATCTACTTAAAAAATATCAATATTATACGCGTGAGTGATTTAAAGAGGTTCGATATTAAAGAAGCGCAAGGAAGACGCGAATGATTTCACAATAAAATATTTTCGTGTGCAAAACCGCAGGTGTGTTCCGCGAGCTGATCGATCGACGCACATCCTGGTGATGCGACAACGCGTGCCGTGCGGCAACACGATGAAGAAGTGGGTCAAGCTCCCTCCCGATTGAGCAAGTTGGACGGCGAGAATTAAAAGCCGAAATACCTTGACACGTGGCGGTACCGCTTGTTGCATCTCGCAAGTTTCGCTGTCGTAACCGACGACGAATTGGTAGTGCAAGTTGTCATTGTGTTTTTGTGCTCGCATGACGTATGCCATTCGTCTGTCGAACCTCCTCGTGTCTGATGCTGAGCACGTGTTTTTTTTTTCTGTTACACGTGTAACTGAAAGTCGCTGAAAGATCAAGATTTAATATATGAGAAGAATAATGTGTTTTTTATTTATTTATTACGCGTGTAAATCTTCAAGTTGAAAATATTCTTTATATAATTCTAATAAACTGTAATAACACTATACTTTTGAACTGCTTAAATAATACTCGATATACAAACACGTGTTTATCGCGATGCGTGACAAAATAGGAATAGATTTGACTTCTACTAGTTTCAATTCAAGATCAGAGACAGACTGCGAAGAAATCGACTCGCGCGCTTCAATGAATTCGCGTGTCGCGACCTCGGTGCCCGCGAGGGCTCTGGCTTGGCAGGTGCTGGCGGCGAGCCCCCGATTCCTCTCTCTCCAGGCCCCCGAGGGCCCGTTTCTCGTTCCTCCACTGTTCTCGCGGCGGCGACTTGTTCGGCAGACTCGTTTGATCGCCGCCGCTCACGACTCTCCAGGTACGCCGGAACGATAATTATTATCCTTGCGTAACCGCCCTCGCGAGACGAGATATCTGTGTACCCTAGGTACACTTCTGGGAATAAATATACGTCCTTCTCTGTCTGGCGCTCTTCCGGCGGTTTGTTTCTATCGGTAGAGTTTTGTTGAGACAGAAAAAAAAAACAAATTAAAAAGAAAAATTAAGAGAAACAGAGCGGAAGAACTCGAGTGCGGGCGGATGAAACGAAAAAAATCGTGAAAGCGAGACAGAAACAAAAGGTAATGGGTTAAAACGATACCGAAGATCCATCTGCGACAGAACTTATGCCATTTTCATATAGACGATAATGCAATTATTAATGATGGAAATAATTTCTCGATTGACGCCGATTTCGCATGTATGTATTAATAAACGGATTTGTCACAGTATTGCGATGAAGTTCGTGATACTTCTTTCTGTGCAGAGCTTCAATTACATAAAAGAAACTTTCACATATCAACGCAAATAAACTCTGATTTAAAAAATACATACTTGTTAAATAGTTGAAAAACTGTGCACAAAATAAAACATTTTTTTATTCACAAATTGTAATATAAATTGTAATATAACACACACAACTTAAATATAATTGAGACATTTAATAAATATTTTTTAAATAATAATGTGCTTGTCTTTCACGTGAAATCTATATATTTGTGTGTCCGCGGGTGACACAATCTCCTGAGAACATATTCGACGGAGATTTCAATGCCCGGCGGAAAAATTAAGAGACCGAAATCCAGAGAGAACTACAAGAGAACGAATGAGAGGGTAATGGAGGTCAAATAGTATCCGACCGAGGAACCATCGATCTTCGACCTGCTGGATGCACCTTCCTAAAAAAAAAAAAAAATAGCATCTCTTCCTCTTTTTTCTTTTTTTCCTTTTTTCTCGTGATATCTTATAAGAAGAATTTTAATGTAATATATTTAAAACGTAATTAAAACAAATCTAAAGAATTGTTCAATACGTTTTCATTATATGTAATTAAAATCAAATAAATAGATACACATTTGTGGGCGATTTGTTTATTCTTGAAATACATGAAAAGAAAGCGGAAGAAAAAATACTTTAAGATATAGATTTTTCTCGAGAGAAATTTTAGTATTTCAGTTGAGGTAAATTGTTATACAAAGTGAATCTCTTGTATGCCTCGCGGCGCCTGACGCTAGATTTTCGTGCCGCGAGCCTGCGTCCGATTACCGCTGCCAGTCCGCATTCCGAATCGTTAAGGCGATAATGTATTCGGTCGACGGGCGTATTAAGGATACTTTATTGCTCGGCGCTTAATGCACGCGCGGCGGTCGGCTGCGCAGCGAAGCGCATCCGACGGCTCTCGAGTTTCCGCAAGAGCCGTGCGCGCACACACCAGCGGGGATGCGTTCGCCACGAGCACGCGCGCGACCGATAAGCGGCGGAAAAATTCTGACGTGCGTTAAACGCGTCGTTCCGGGTCACGGGATCCGGCCGGCTTGAATTATCGGCCGATACGCTATCACGATACGGTATTTTATATATGCGAGAAGGGGAAGGATATGTACCACCTGAGGCCCGTGCGTGGCTCGTAAATATCGCGGCTAACGTAATTTATTTATCATTACTGACAAGCCGACCGAGACCATTATAATTTATTGTAACGCATCAATTATCGCTTAACATTGGAACAATACGATGCTGATCGATTTCGCGGAAAGCTCGTGCGTATCGTTTTGAATTATCGGCTTATCGGATGTTGTTATCGGGCCCGTCGATGCGATCGTTCGTCGAGCCGCTTCCTATTAAACGCCAGTGGTTGTAAATATTTATCTCGGCGCGCATCTTGATCGTAACTATTAGCTTGTTAAAATCGTTTTGCTTATAAATTAAATTGTGAATTATAGTAAGACCAAACATGGTACTTGAGTTCTAGAAAATTCAAAGAATGAGTTTTTGTGGTTTAAAAGAATTTAGCGTTTGAAAAAGAGATTATTGAAATATTCTTATTTGTAAATTGTAAAAAATTCAATGAAAAAGTATCTAAAATAATATCAATATTTTTAACGCATTTATTGAAAAGTCGAGCTTTTACAGATTTTTTTAGATTTGAAATGTCCTTTGCATCCCCAATAAAAAGTTCGAGAGAGGATCATGTTAGAAAAATCAACAATCTTTCGCGACAGTCTAGCATTATGACATTAAAATACCACGTTATCTCAAAATAAAAAGCGCTAAGCCGCTAATCGCGTAATTGTTCGTCGGACGAGAAGATATAACCTCGTCCTCCTAGAGAAATCACGAGGCACGCGAACGAGAGGAAGTGACCTACCGCATGCTCGGATAATAAAAAGCATTTGCACCCGTAAATACATGGGCCGCTCTCGTCTTGCGCTCGTTCCGAGCATACCGGGAGCGGGGCCGTAAATTTATCAGCCGACCATCAGCCATCCGTAAGCAGCGGATAATGCGCCATGCACAGAGGCAGTTGCGTGCGCGCAACCGACGCGTAATTGAACGTATACGTCGCACGAAAGTATATTCCTCTATAGAAAACAAAGACAAGGAATTAACAAAGACAAGGATTGATAACTTGAATCTTTCTTATATGCTATTTTGATTATAAAAATTAAAAAATCTTACTATTATTTGAAATATATAGTTTATATTCTTTAAGTATTTTCCGAGAATATCTGAATACAAAGTAATATTTCGTTGCCAAGTTTAGAGTTAATCAGTTGAAACAATATTACTGTGAATGAATGAGCAAGCTGTATTATTATAATTTATTGTTAATAATTTGTATTTATTGACAAAGCTAAAGAATTTAATAATTCGTTATTTATTCTTGTTAAGTGAAAGAATAAAATAATGATTGACGTCGTGTGTTGTGACGTTAATATCCTCACTGTGCCACTTGCCGTTTGTGGTCGTAATTTTGCGCATTACGAACCTACGTCTCTGGAAATAAAGGCGCGCGTGAATGCGAGGACAGATAACACGAACCTGTTCTCTTCCGAATGCGCCTCGGGCGCATTACGTTTAAGATAGAAAAGAACTGCCACTAAAATATTTTTTATTTTTGAAAACATTTGCATATGAATTTTCGACTTTTCACGGAAAGAAAAGCTCATTTCACATTATCGAGTATTTCAGACGCTAAGTCCATAAAAGAACAGTTTCACATAGGTTTTTATATAAGCAGCGTTTTGAGTAGAAATAAGATTTGTCTATGCAAACATTATAATATCGCATATCAATATATATATCGCATATCGATATATATCGCATATCGATATATATCGCATATCGATATATATCGCATATCGATATGCCGATTCCAGCAAAGTGTTAAAATGATTTTCTTGTATAAACAATTTTCCGGTTAAAAATTAAACGGAATATAATTATCCGGACTCGGAGTTTTCGATATAAAAAAATGAAACAGTAATTTTCGTAGTTATTTTACACGATATTACATCGCGAGATAAACTAGACGCTCTTCCGGTCGCAAAACAAGGACCAACATTTTATTTTCCTCGTATACTGTTATCATACAACTCGTGTTTTCATTAGATTATACTCACGTATTCCCACAATACGAGCTAATGGCGGCTTCTTCCGCTCGTGACGTACACCTCGATCAATGAATTTTCTATGATCTATGATCTCTCCGATCTATTGGATTGAGGCACAGAAGCATGCTGTTAGAGCCGATAAGCAATCTACAAGCCGGCTACGCGATGATTGAAAAGCGCACGTTGTTCATCAAATTTTTAACTTACAGTAAATGGTGCGTAAAAGTAATTGCCTTTCCACGCGCAATAGCGTGTGTGTTTGCAAAATGACTGCGAAGTATTTCCTCAATTGCGCGATCAGCGCGTAGTTGTACAATATAAAGTAATTATTTGTAAATAAGATAAATTTTTTATTAACATAAGAACTATCAATTCAATCATCACTATACCGACATGCAAATTTTCTTTCTCACACACCATTTATGCGTGAAAAAGAAAAAATTATATTTACGGGCCTTCCGGAGTCGGCAAAGCTTATTATTTAAGTCAGTCGATTTCTCGTGCTTTAAACTGAAAGTATTTCTCTAACGCTGTTTTGGTTTTGCGTGTGATTAATAACAAATTTTTGATATTAATAATATAAAAATCGTCGCAATAATATAAAATCATCGCAGTGTCAACAAAACGCATGTAAGATCGGTCTGTCTTGACTATCTGTAGAAGACATTAGATTGTTGCAGCACCGATGATGTTGCAACCACAAAACTGATAACTGTAATCACTCTCGCTCGGTGCAAATGCGCGCGCACGTGGATAATTAATTTGCAGCGCCTTAACGGTACCAGAAAATTGCGACCTTGATAGTTGAATCTAACAATCATCCCCGCCAACGTTCACAACGCCTGCTGTGATACGCGGGACTTATTTGTATATCTTCTCTCCTGCAATAATTCCGTTTCTTCGCTCCGTCAAAGAGATAGCTCGTAATAGTTTCTAATGAAACCTTTAGTCAATTATGTAATGCCGGTTTCCGCAGACATTTTCGCTCCTGTCGCGGTGGAGGATCTATCTTCGCGCGAGAAACCGCTCATCTAGTATCTACGAATGGTTATGCCGACGGTAACGATATTACGTTTCTCAGAATCATGAGATTGGCGTCTAGGATTTCTCGTTTCCGCTTGTTTTTGTTTTCGTTCTTCCAAGCTAATAGACAATCTGTTAAGATATTTTCATATTTTGTCAAATGCGTGTGAGTGTGTGTTGTACGTTTCTATAAGAGAAGAATCTTATAGAAATGTGTGTCAAAAGATTAATTTCAAAATAATATATGGCTCTAAATTTAAAATCAAATATAATATATTTAAAAATTAAGTATAAAAAAACTAAGAGATATTCAGACACGATTGGTTATGTTGTTTCCAATTATTTTATTAATTTAACAAATTGCAAAACTTTCGTTTTTCATTTTTATTATTTTATAGCGTGTATAGCTAGATCCGCTCGTCACAGGTGTGACAGGCAATGGCTTAATGACGTAGATTAGTAGTTTCTCTGGCGTGCAATTTCAAATAGGTTTTGCAGCGCCAATGAGATGGTGTCCGTCTCGTCGCGGGGATGTTGTTGATGTCAGCGGCAATAGCTTGTCCATTCTCGTCCGCAGATCCGCAATCCGTCCGCCATGGAACCGTCTGTTTTAAGTGCACACACATGTATGTACGAATGCGCGAGGTATATACCGGCCGGTATTACACGTCCGTATTACGCGTAATGATAGACCAGGACGGTTCCCATTAACGCTCGGAGCACCCGCGTTTTCTACGGCGATCGCCTTCTTCTAAACGGCCACCTAATTACATGGAGGCACGAAGGAAGGGTGGCGGTTCCTCTTTTTTGCCGCGTATCGCGGGCGAATGCGGCAGTATAAAAGTCAATTGCTCGCTCTTATATTTTATATGACGCATTAAATAATTTTATTTAGTTAAATCCGCGTATCTCTTGCCGAGAAATTCGTTCCTTGCACTTAATTGACGTTCAACAACAGAAACCTGTTTTCAGCGTAATCTTTGCGAGTACGCGCAATTCTTGGAAGTGGGAGATGCGCGAGGGTAAAATAATTGAACTTGCCGTTTTAACTCTCTTCGTCATCTAACGTGTCATTTGTGCACGGGCAGATTGCCGGGATCGCGCTCGCTCGGGCAACGCGCCCGTAATCGTCCCCTGTCCCGCGTGCAAAGGTGCCACCTTAGAAACTCCGTCAGTCAACGGTCATTAGGGAAAACGTGCGAAGCTGTTAGCGGGCTCCATTGTCTTTTATGTTAAAGTGCGATTATCGTTGCTTTAACGACTTTCATTAATCACGGATCGTCGCGCGACGCACTCGTTTGACCCGTTTTAAAATTAGCTACGATATTGCGTCCGCTAGGTGTAAGATTGCGGTGTCGCGGTCTGTAAATAATGCGAAAGACCGACAAGTCTCCGCGGGTGATGCATCCGCATAGTGCGAGAACGGCATACGTCGAGGAGCAACGCGATGGCAAGAAAATCCTCGCTCGTGTATTTGTAATCACGCGCGCGTCGCAACGCCGAGCTCTAAAAAAAAAACAAAAAAATCCAGCTGATTATCTCGCCAACAAATTTGCATTAATGTGTTTTTGCGACGCGGTTTTCGTGTTGCGCAACGCTATGTGACGAGAGTGACGTGTTTATCGATTTTACCGATGCCGAGAGAGATTGAATCGCGCTTAAATCGATTTCGCGATTAAATTCCGTCGGGGAGTAGAGACCGGTAAGAATACAATGTTCGATTGTTTCTCCTCGCCCCGTTCGCCGTCCGTATCGTCTTTCATTTTCATCGTTATCATCATCATTATCGTCATTTTCTTCTAGTTACAACAATTCATCTTCATCTTCCTAGTTAGCGTGCCGGATTCATTATTTCTCATACCGCATGACTTCGGGCAATCTATCAAAACTGTTAATTAATCAAGACCCCGTATTATTATGCAATGCGAAATGACAATAACGATTCTCAGACCGCGCGAGAACCGCTCGTCTCTTCAATCTTCGTCTCTCATTCTTCTCCCTGCTGTTTTCTTTGCTTTACGCACGTGTTTCTGTTTACCTCGCGTCGAATGTTTCTATACGTCTCGTCAATGTTTTTAAAATGTTCTTCTTTAATACTTTTTTTAGTTTTCCATAACAATGTACACATCATTTATCTCCAGGATAACGAGAGAGAATGCGGAGTTCCAATAAAAAATACAATCTGATATTTGATTTTGCAGTATGTTACAAAACTTCTTGAAGATAATTTTCTGGTCTGAAGCGCGTTCAGAGTAGACTCCGATGTTCTAATCGTGCAACTCAGACTGCTTCTGAAACCTTGATAAACTGAAATGTCCACTATTTTGTATAAAAATGATGCGGTTCAAATCCGATAATCATATACTCGAACACCAGAAAAAAAAACAATTAATAAAAACTAAATATATAATTAAATATATAATTTTTTTAATATATAATATGCACACATTTTATGTAGTGTGTGTACACTTTCATTTTCTGCATATTGAATATATTTAACTTTACATCTATCAATAGTGAAACTTTCCGTCTTACGATTCAGGCAGTTCGATGCAATTTGTATTGCATTCGCGAAAAAGATTTCGCGCTGCCGAGTGTTTTGCATTTAAATTGGATATACCTCCGCAAATCGTTTTAGTAATAGATTGTTCGCGGGATAAAACATTCGGTAGTTGATGGTCGCGCGTAACGGGAGGTTCTCTCCCGTCCTAATAGCCCTTGGACTACGCGCCGCGGGCAATGCGCGGTCTAAACGCCATAAGTTTTCCGCGAACGCCTCCCTGCGGAATAAATCGAATCGTTCCTCTCTTTCCGACGTTAATAAATTACATATGCGTTTACTTCTGACGCAACCGACAGCTACCCGAGATAGGTGGCATTATCGCCCACGCGCGTCACGCGGATATTTGCGACATTTGCGCTGTGACTGCGGTGATCGATTTGCATTTGCCGCGTTGAAAACGCGATAACGAGATGACTGTGTTATTACGATCTTTCGCGCGATATCGAAATTACTTCACGCCGCAATTAATAATCGTGATTTGTCGACTCGAGTGATTTGCGCTGTCGCGCGAATATTGAGCGCAATAATAATATTCAAATGAATTCAATTATGTGCGTTTTTTTCTTCACATTTGAAAAAAGAAAATTGGATCAAATGCGCATTTTTCTTGCCGTTGTCCTGTGTCTTGCGTTCTATGTTCTGCGCAAACACCTTCGACGCGCAGGACATGCCCGCCGTCGTCGTGTTCGCCTTTCGGAAGACGAATGACACCGTCGTTTTACGGCGTAAAGTGTCGACAAGAAGTGGAAAACGTTCGGCGCGGCTTTGTCACGGTCCCGATCGAGAGGATCGGCATTCAGAACGAGCGTTTAGCCCGTAAAAGGCCGAGAGGAACACCCGTGTGTGCGGTTCGATATGCGCAACGGACGATGTTCCCGTCTGGGAAGAGCTTTCGAAATGTTGACCAGGCAAACTACGCGGAATTCGATCGCAGAGAAAACGCGCGCGGCGGCGCGGAATAAAGATGTGTGATACTCGAGACAATTTTTCTCGCGACAATTTTTTTGCCGGCTACTGTGCGTGTTTCTGATTTTTCTTCGCATCCTTTCTTTACTCGCACATCGAGACTTGTTCTGTTTGGAACAAGTTTAACATTCTTATTCAACACACTGTTGCAGTTTGCTTACTTTGAATTATGTATTAATCAGATATATAAGATTATTATATCAATAATGCTTTTACAATGACGTTACAAATTAATAAAACACGAGGAAAGACTTTCTTAATTAAAGAGTGTCTCTTACAATGGACAAATGTGTTCATACAACACGGAATAGACACGGAGTAAACGGGGGGAGAGAGGTAGCAGCGACGAAGAAGAAGTAAGAAAGAAATTCTCAGGGGAAACGAAAACAGGAACGCGGCTACAATCGCCCGATTCCATAGCGGAGCGTCAGATCGGTTGTACGCGCGGAAAATGGGACTGGTTTTTACCAACGAGATCGCCGCCTCGCGCGCTTCTGCGGGGGGCTCGGCTTTATGTTTAATGCAGAGTCCATTGCGATTGCGCATTGCGCGCGTATATATACACGCGAAAGAGCCTGTCCGATTGCGTCTGCTTTAACGTTCGCGGCCTCGCATACCTACCGGAGCACTTAAGAGACGTGCGTGGATTCAGAGCGCACTTTCCTGACGCTTGCGAGTGTGAAAATCTGTGAAATCTTGTAAAACCAATGTTTTGTAGAAGATATAAATTATATAATATATAAAATATAAAAAAATATATATTTGACAAATCATAGTAAGAATTTTATATAAGTGACTCAGAGAGAAAGGAGCTTTGTACATTTTCTTCTTGTATTTTTACCAAAAGTATGTGAGAACTCGTACAAAGATGTACAAGAAATATCGCGAAATGCAAGTCGACTCATTGACTCGAACTCCGGTTCATTTCCGATACGAAAAAAAAGAGGGCAACAGCGTGGCTCGATCGGCACGAAGAAGAAGAGGGCGAGAGGGCAAGTGATGCGGCTCTATATCGCGGTCTACCTACACCCCTTTCGTGCCCTCTCGAAACACGCCTCTCTCTCGCGAAGAGGAACTCGCGCGGAACCGTTCAAGAGATCGGCCCGATAACGGCGCGGCCCCCGTGCCGGTTCCTTCGACCCGAGACGAGAGCAATACACCTCGCGTATCCCGCTTTATTGCGGAACGCCTCGTTAATAAAGCGCCGATCTTCTTTTTCTCGAAGCGCGAATCGCGAACGGCTCGCACTTCGTAACTCGAAGCAGGAAGCGTAGCGGGTGACCGAGCCCGGAATTAAGCTTGGCAATCGCAACGCGCGACCACGTTACTTCACGCGCTCACATGTGTGTGGGAAAACTGGTTGCTTTATAATATTTGTTGCGAATCTTCCGCACAACAATATAGATTTATTAAAATATTAAGTGTAATATGATATAAGTCATTTAAAAAATTAATTTTTATGTCGCGATTTTCATCACTTTATTAAAGCAACGCGAGGAATGATCACGGATTTGAAATCATTGCGCTTCTTCAACGAAACTCACGTTATATCTATGCGAGTAGGTGCGCGTGCAATCTGCTGAAAGATATCGAGAGAAGCAGCAGGAACGACAAGAAGAAGAACAGTAGGAGGAGGTGGCCGATCGACGGAACCAGCTACGCGCCAACAAGCGAGGCAACTGGCAAAAAAAGTTAATGAAATAATATCAATGCGGAACGCGTATCGCGGGGGTACAAGTAGTGGGCCAACGAGTATGTAAGGCCTTCGTTCCCCCTCGCGATCCTTTCTGTAAGATCCCACCTCCTTTGCTCGTTTTCATAGTTCGTCGAGTTGCTTTTACATGCGGGAAACAATTTTGCTGTGTCGCATTTCTCGTAAATACCTCGATTTAAAGAACACAGACGATTTGTGAATCGCGAATCGAGGTGGCATCGGAACGATAAACGACATTGATTATTGACAGTTGAGTGAGAGAAGAATAATAAAATTAATAAATTTTTAAATCATGAATTAAGAGACGAATAAACAAAATATTAAGTATTAAGTGTGTCAGTGTTGAATATTTTGACGTTCTTGTATATTAATTTTTTTAATTACTTGACAAGATTTTAATTACACTTTAACTCGCTATTTAATAAATGACAATATTTAAGATTTTGATATATAAATATTACTCTTACTGTATACAAAAGCAAACAAACAATCGGATTTACAACTTCGCGCTTCCATATGCGCATATTGATCATTCAATTTAATTTAATTCATTTCGATCACACGAAGCAGGCCATTCGAATGCAATAAGAAGTTCTCTGCCACCGCACAATAATGCTTACTTTTTTTTTCATCAAGAATTATTCCACATGCAATAAATCCGAGATGCGACTCGTCGCATCGGTCGATAATTACCGTAGTAGACGGGCCGCGCTCTCTCTCCGCGGAATGCTTTCATTCATATTCGCGGCGTGGAACAAACCGGTCGAAGCAGCGGTTCGGTGATCGCGGCGTCTCTCGGTGTGTACCGGATGCCTTCGTGACTACACCGGCCCCTCCGGGACTCAGGTTCCAACGTGATTCCCAAACGAGACCGCATCGCCGCTGCGAATACGAGACCGCGAAGCGGGACACGTCCCGCGTCCCGCGCGCTCGCGCCTTCTCTTGCTCGCGATTTATGGGGGTTCGCGCGAATTTATGTGTGCCCAGGGAGATGTGTATGGCTCCCGCGTCCCCACCCACGGCGTGTAACGTGTGGGACCGAACCTGGCAAACCTGACCGACGTTCCCGTCCGGTTCGACCGGCGATCCATCATCATAAAAAGCGTTTTCTTTCCCTTCTCTCATCCCCCATCCTCCTACGTCCGTGGATTTACACGACTGCGAGTCGCGGATGAGTCTCGTCGATGACGATCGCCATGACCGATCGATCGTATCGCGGATCAGAGAGAAACACGCGCGTCTCGTGCGTGTAAAGTAGATAACAAATTCTTATCTTTTATGCAGATTTCAAGCATTTTATGTTTATTTTTTAAGATGTTTAATATATAATTAATTTAATATATAATATCAGAAACTAAACGTGTTGAGATGAATATCATATAATTAGAGCTGCCAACAAGCGTTAAGTTCAATTCTTTAAATTTTATATCTGAGAAAAATGTCAGAGAGAAATCTTTTAGTTTTATGCAATACTTGATCAGCTGTTCACAATTTGAGAATGTGAAAAAATAAATTTACCACACATTGCGTATTCTGAAGAGTGAAAAACAAAACTTTCTGCGCTTACTTCATAAACGCAGAATGACTCAATAGTTTTACAAGTACTCGGAAAAAAAAGAGAAAAGAGAGAGAGAGAGAGAAAGTCAAATTAATTAGAAGCGTATAATATTATATTTTGAGACAAAAAACTGACGACGCAAAAATCGAAGAAGAGAAGAATGATCACTCGGTAATCGAGTTTGGCTCCTGTACGTATCCCTCGTGAAATAACGTCGATCAAATCGTAATGGCGAATAGCGTGGTTTTTATAACGGCGATAATTTGGCCCAGGTCAGAGGTCGCAATGTAGAGACTTCTCTCTCTCTCTCTCTCTCTTTTTCTTTCTGCCCTTTTTTCTCTCTATCGCGGCAGTGGCAACGACGACGCCGAAGCGATGCTCGAGAATATACGGAGTGCGAAATATATTTAGGTATCCTCGCAGGTGGTGTTCGTGTATCGATTATTTATTCGCCTGGAGGGCACCCGGCCTCTCCCTCTTCTCTCCTCTTCGTCCCCTCTGTGGCCAACATTCGGCAGCAATTTATTTCTATCATAATGTTACCGACGAAGACAGGATTCGCGTAATATCAGATTAAGCGGCTCATAAATTAATTAACTTTCGAGCACCGCCGCTCTATAACTCTTTTTCATTATGCGAAACGTGATCAAATACGCGCAATAAACCTCGAGCGTTACCGTGCGTGTATTGGTAAGAAATTTTACTACGTTTATAGAAATAATTATTTTATTACGTGTATATATTTCTTTATTTAATAACAATATATATAGTATATTACTTAATTTTAACGTTTTGAGTAATTTTGATTGTGAGAGTACAAAACTGTACAATTTACTAAAAAGTCCAACGCATAATATGATATTGAATACAATTTGTTACTTAAACGAGGGGAGGGGTTGAGTGAACGCTATTAAATTGCAGCAAAAGTAATAAAACAAGCCTTGACACGACGCACACTGTTATTTTGCATACTCGTGTCGTGAATTTGCGTGTCGGGAATTTACAGAAAAACAAGGTCGGCACGAAACGTTCCGGAAGTAAAATATATCCGACTATAGTTTATCTCACAATCTTGACGCTCTCGTCGCCTGATTCCGTTAGAAATGTTTAATTAAAAGTATGCCGAACGAAAAAGATAACAATCTCCCTATATCGCGCCTTGGAATTTGCTTATTGTGAAGGTGGTTCGTTCTTTTCGTGGGACTGTTTTTTTAATTACTCTTATTATCTCACGAACGTCCACACCCCAATTCCCACAGAATCTTATCGATTTTATAACAAAAAAAGTAAATGTCTGTAAAATTGAGGTTAATTTTATAATATTTTATAATTTTGTAGTTGGTGTATGTGGTGAGATGTATGGAAAGACAAAGATTTTTAGCAAAATATTTAACGCGTTTTTATTCAATCATTTATTTTGCATTTGTTATATGAAGACTTTAGATGCAACACTGTTCTGTTAACGGGAATAATGATTTAAAATATTTGAACATAAAAGCGCTTTCAAAAACGCTTACTTTCATTGTAATCGTACAAGCCATGCCAATATATCTTGCGTAAGTACAAATGTCTTCCATACAAGACTCAACTCTTGCATTCTAATCCGAAGGAGGCGTACTTTCCCCGTAACTTGCTTGTAACCGGAAAGAAGCGACTGTGTGAACACACGGGCGCGGGAGAAAACCGGGAAGCAGTGCGACTCGTAGTTCTTGGGTGCACATCCGCAACACCGTGCAGGAATTCGCGGACAGACGAGGAGGTCAGGCCTCGGGGGCAGCCCGGAAGTGCGATATATTCTCCGGGCTGTCTCGAAACCTCCGCCCTGCCGTCTTCTTCTTTCTTGCCTTGCGTCCGTTGCGGATCGTGCGTTTATGGGTCTTCGTCTCTCCTTCTCTCCCGATATACCGGGACTTTACGCTCGACTCCTCTGCGCGGACGTGACGCAGCTCGCGGAGCGGCGCTCAATTTGATTCGGGGTGGCCGCCGCGTTTGTGCGTACGCATCTCCTAACGGTACGCACGCACTGCGGCGGCACCGCGAGTCGAGGTAATTGGGTCCCGCTGTGTATACGCACTTTCGGTTCGTCTTCTCTCGATCTCTTTTCTTCTTCTCTTCGATCGCCAACTCGATCATCCCGGGAGATCCCGAGAGATTCGAGAAGTAAACGTGTGAAGCAATTTATTCGGCGATACTTGCCGATGTCGCCGGAAATGTTTTATGCGCGATAATGTTTTATGCAGCGTTTCTTTCTGTAATTTTTCTCTTTTTTCTTTTCTTTTCGCGTTTGATGTCCGCTGTAGCGGATGCGATAAACGGGATTAAGCAGAAATTTGCAGATTATCGTAACGGAGGGTAGGATTGAATTTTATGAGTTTCCGTATTGCGTCGAAGCCGACGACATCGGGGCACAACGGAAAATTGATGTAAAACGTGAATATCTGAATTAATAAACGTGTAAGAATATTAATTACACGAAAGAAAGAAATAATTAAACCAGATAATTAATAAAAATAAATAAATAAATAATTTATTTCAAACAGTGTGCACATTATCTGTTTGCAAATATTAGCAGAGGAATATAAATGTGACGTGAAAGCGCGCGACTTCGTGAAAACGTTTTTACTCTATCGCACGCACGCGCGACGCATCTCGCGATGCGTCTTTCACCAGGTGCATCCTACAGTGAGGTAAAAATCGTGGACACAATACCGCTGCTTCCCGGAAGGGTATACGCAAGTGCCCGTAAGCATCGCATTAGAAAAATCGACGGATACTGTTGTGACCGGTCATTCCACTTTTAGGAATGCGCGTCTCGCAAATTGTCCGACTGCCATTCCGCGGTAAAGTTCCTCCGAAGAAGCGAACATTGTGGGAGTTGCTAATTTAGTTGGTTCCGAGGAAAAGCGACGGAATATGGCAAGAATGACGAAAAATATGAAAAGATATATTGAAGAACGCTACTTTGTTGTAACTTTTTACGTTGAGAAAAGACACAATAAATTATTGTCAAGTGGAAATTATTCATTAACAGAATCCTCGGGCCTCTCGTTTCGCCTAGTTGAGCTAAACGCTATTAGTATGTGGTCGTGGTCGCGAGACCATATTAGCGCGATGATAAATAGGTTCTAACATTAGTGCGTTGTAAGAAACAACGACTTGGGTGCTTGAGGGATCGAATTCAGGATGCGCTCTTTGAAAACTTGGTCTCATTACTTGGCCGCTGCCGGCGACTTCTGTGCGTACCTGATCGCGGGACATGTATCTTCGGGACTGAGCTAATAGACCGTCGGCGAAGCAATTCCTGTTCGATTTCGTTGCCAATCAACAAGCGGTCCGGCCGAGGACGTTCGACGATGTTCGGCGTCATGCTAGCCGAACGTCACCGATCGTAAATCGAAAGGGAGGACACGAGTGTCGCGCCGAACCTCGCGTCCACCTCGTCAGCCAATCAACGGGACGAGGCAGCCGGCGATAAGCGATAAATCACGGTGGTTTCGTTCCGACGATCGTTCCGCGCGGGAACCACGCGTGTTCCCCGAGTGTTCCCCGCAATTAGTGTCAGGCCTCTTTTCTGATCGATCGTTCGCTCGCGGACGATTCTTCGTCGTGAGACATGGGCCCCCTCTCCTTTTCGCGAGAAACGGTCATCGGTGTATCCCGGCCCACGCCACGTTCATGACGACTCTGTTCCTCGAAGCCGATTTTCTCGATCGGAGACACCTGCAGAAAATGAGCGGCGCGCTGGCACGCTTGCATAACGGAGTATTTTGATAAAAAAATCGCGAGAGCCATGTATATATGTATTCATAAGAAAACTAACGTTTGAAATAATAAAAAAAAACTTATAACACTGAGTTTAATTAACAATAATAGCATATTTGCATATGTAATATGTTAAATTAGGTATGAAAAGTATTAACCGAGAAAATAATTGAATAAGTAATAGTGTAATTTTATTAATTCGCGCGGTTCTTCTCATTTCATTCGATCGTATAAGACGCGAAATCGGGTCGGCTCGATTGGGTCGATTAGGAATAGGATCGGGCGAGAGAACCGACCGATTAAGAAATCGATGGATATCTTATATACTAGAAGCGGTAATCTCGCGCAGATCTATCTAATTCCACATATAGCCATTCGAAACGAGAATATATCTCTGATGTGATGTATCCATCATGATCTATTCAATACGTTTCGCTCGTCACGATCCATCCGTCACGATCTACCGCGTGCTGTTCCGACAGAATTAAAAACTATATAGACCAATGGAGTGTGTAGATCTGTCTCTAATAAAATATCGCCTGGCTCGCGATAAATCGTTTTATTAATTTGATGGCTGCGGTAAATCTCACGGGCAATAAAATTAAGTCATCGTTTGATGAATCGTAAGCGATCATACGCGTCTTATTACGGCACGGATGAGAATCTTACGTCGTGATCGATATTCTTTATGTTTGAGACAATGCAACACTTGTGGCTATCTGTGTTAATAATTTTTTCGTATTTGTGCATTTATTAAATTTCTATTTTTTGAGAGACTTATGTGTGTATATAAATATAAATATTCCAAATATATAATGAAGCATATTAATTTTTTTGCAGCAATTGTTATGTACAAATATTAAAAAGCAATATAAACTGTTTATAAAAATTAATAAGAAAGAAAGAGAAAGATCTTAACAGAATAGGAGAACGAAAGTGTCTCTTTGTCATCCTTTTTTCTAAACATGAAATTTCTTTTAAATTCAGCTATTATCTGAAAATAAAATAAGACGGTAATTTATGAAAGCTATTAATCCCGAACCGACAAAGGTGTATTTTATCTCAGAAGTGGAACATTATTGAGAGTCCACTTTATCTCACTCGGGACAGCGATGGAATCGGGTACGTAATAACGAAGGATTTGAGGTAATGGTGTACGAAGCTATAAAACGCTAATCATGAGCGAGACTTTAATATCGCTTCTGTCGCGGTAGATTCTCCGGTTCGACCACGAAATTTGCGGCTACCACATGTTGATAGAAGAGAGAGAGAGAGAGACTTTCACATATTAAAATAAAATTATAATTGAGAATACCAAATAATGTGGCACGCACTTGCTATCAAGAAAAATAATTAATACATTCATTTGTCACTCATTCATTCGCTAATATTTCCGTTTCTCATCAGACACTGTCTTATGCTGAAGAAATTGCATCAGAGACAGTGAGGCCAATGCCTGCAACAGAACATAAGAGCCTTCTAATTTTGTACTTTCTCTAAGAACGCGCATATGTGTGTATTTTCTTTATTTCTTCCTTATTTCATACTTTTCAGATTGACATGTAGAAAGAAATTGCGCGTGCAAGTCTCAATGGAATACATGCCTCGAAGCATTGCGAATTAGCGATCCTCAAGACCCGAAAAACCGGAGCTTTTCGGTATCACCGGAATATACTTGACTCTGTCGGATGATAGCTCGCAGCGTTTTCTCTTCGCTCCTCCCTTCTTTCTCCACAGCTCGTTTTCTTTTCGCCATGGCGGTGGTTCAGCGCACAACTTCACGCGTAACCAATAAAAGCGGCGCGGTTTCGGTAATGAGCGGTTGCATCTGCGTCCGTTCTCGCTCCGGACGCATTTTACGCCCCTGGAGAGCTCCCGCGCCGGCACAACACGGCCACTCGGATAATTTCCGGCACTCGGAAGTGAAATTTGCTGGCAGCAAACGCATACGCGTTCTTCGAGGCGAAGTTATATCGTGCACGTAATCGTCCCAGTTTGCATGGCGAACATATTTGTTCCATGGCCATGGATCACGATCGACACCGGTGAAGACCAATTAGAGACTGGTGTTTTGACGAAAATAAAAATTACTCGAATTTCAACCATTTTGAACTAGAAATTCGTTGACGCTTGTTTTCGATATTTTTAACAGCTCAATATGTCATACGCGTCAAAAAAAAAAAGTTGATTATCATAAATGTGAAAGTCACGTTTGAAATAATTGAAATTCTAGTACAAGAGTGCCATAAATATTTAATAAATTCGATTCTACGTGTTCGATGTAACATTATCGGAGTCTGACCAGATTTCAGATTTTTTTTCGTGCCAGATTTCATTTCCATCACCCTCAAGATTGATGGCGACACGAGAAATTGGGAAGGACGAAACAGCGAAATATCACAAGCGTATCATCCACTCGTGTACGAACGGGTGTGTGTAATCCGATCCTACCGGATTACCGAAGGGTTACCTGAAGGCGACCTGAAGGACGTGAATCGACGTGTATCGAAGAAGGATTCTCCACCTCCGCAAAGCCGATATCGAATGCTCGGACGCGGTTATTCCCGAAGCACTTTGTGGGTTTCAAATTACCAAGCCGGGGGGGGACCGTCTTAGTTCGGTCCACGTGCACTTTTGGATACGTAAAGTGAGAAAAGACGGACGAACAAAACTCCAAAAATTTAAAATCGAAAATCCGAGGTCACTTCTTATCACATTAATTTATATATTTAAGATTTTTGTAGGTTTCTACATAATTTGTTTCTATAAGTTTGTAAGAATTTGTTTTGCGCTCGCAAGATATTTATTGATCCTACTTCTTGAATTTGTGATTGACCGTTATACAAGGTCTCGGTGAGCACAGGGTACGCCCTTATGAGTGTGTAACACGAAACACATCCGCCGGCATCCGACCCCGAGAGAGTTGCGCTGCGGTTATATCTCGCGTTGCACACGCGACAGACGATAGTTTCTCGAACGGCCGTAGCTCCCGAGAGCTCATTCATGCGTCGTGCCAGCCATCGCACTGGTTATTTTGCGTGCACATCAATGGGCTGCTTTCGACCGCGATTTTCTGCTGGTAATTTTCGCGCAGCGTTCTCGAAACGTGGATTACGAGAGATTACCTCAGAGAAATCTGACATTCTATCTAAACACTTTGCAATCTTGTGTCTAAATTGCGACTAAATTTAGCTTCGCAGAATTTTTAATTACATGTGCGTGTGTATTTTTTCAAGTTTGTTTATAAGTACAACTAACAAATAGTTTAAGATCAATATACAAGCCATGTGCTGGATGCACGTGCAAATATATTCTTAAACGTGTTAATACACTTAAAAGTTTGAATTGATATTTTACAAGTTTAAAAATCCGCACGCACACATTACAAGTACGTGAATATACATATGCTTGGTTTTACACTTGTTTTTAAGCTTCTTGACCTCTTTAAAATAAGATGGTATCTTTGAAGAAGAGAGGGGAAGCGGCATTATAATGTAGTAGATATCTACACGTCAAGAGTTGGAAAAATTTATTATCACGAAGTTATCATTTATCTTTAATCAAAGACTCTTTATCAGAAATTTGATATTTAATACTACCATTGCATCATATATTTGCGCGATACTCTAATCAGAGTCATGATACATCTGTTTACTACATTCGAATAACCTTCAAACATTTTAACCTTTGAACCTTACGAAATTTAAACGTATATATGTATATACTCTTGCACGCACAGCACGTAGGCTTCAATTATATAACAATCAAATTTCTGTGACTTACTGCGTACATATATTATTGCTACGTAGCGGATATTTATATACCATAAAAGTGTGTCTCTCACTATGAAAATTTACATGACACATACTTCACTGTCTCGAAAGAGTATTATCGTTTTCATTAGCGCGGATCGGAGCTTCGGACACTGCATCGCTTAATTATGACGACACAGCTTTATATATATCTCTCTCTCGTTACGACGCACCTGCTCTTTCCTATATTTCCGAGCAAGAATAGAGCGGCGAGAAGCCTATTTCAAGTTTTCGACTTATGAAATTTCACGCGCACCGCTTGCGCGCTCGTTTTAACATCCGCCGTGATCGACGATCCAGAGTTTTATTTAATAATGTCTCTCTATTATAATGACAGAGAAAGAAAAATAGCGAGACCCGTTGCTTCAATTAATTTCTCCCGATCATTTATATTTCCGTCTCTCTACATCGTTAGACTATCGTTTACACGATTCTTTTAAGTTACATTCACACGCTTGCCCGCTTAAGGAAACTTGCACGTATCACGTTCTTTTTCTCTTTCAATTAATGCTCACTTATTTTCAATTAATCTGTGCTCTGTCTGTACTGATTATTACGTGCCAACTGTCGTTCCGCGAAAATAGTTCTTGTGATTAAAATTTGTTCTAACGATAAACGCGTCATTAAAACGTTTTATATTTTTATACATGTTTTATACATCCTTTTGCTAGAATTATAAGTTTTATAATTTTAGAATTAAAACCGTTTCGTATATAGCGGATCATCATCGCCAACAGCTGGTTAATGCGCGACAATTCCGCCTCCGTTTATTCCGGATACTCCCAGCGGGTGTTCCTTTGACGAATTGCAAAATCGCAATATCGCGAGACCGGGACCTGACGAGCGAGATAATTCATCCCTGAAAAGGTTAATCGCAGCAGGACTCGAGCTTCTTTCGCTTCCGGCGAGTGGCTCGCGAAAGGAAGAAAAAGAGGGCGAAAAAGAGAGAAACGGAGGAGAGAGGAGGAGAAGATAGTCCGAACTTTTCGGTATTTCGCTCACGCACGCATGCACGCGAGCACGCACGCACGCACGCACGCACTCGCGAGCACGCAATAAAAACGCTTCGTAAAACGCGCGTTTACCAAGGGATTCGCTCCCAGTCGATGTCTTCAGTGTTCTCGTTATTACGCGCGTTGACAAATTTATGTTATATGTGCTTTATTTTGTAAAAGATTTCGAAATTTAAAACTGTGCGGATACACATCCGTTTTCTCTCTTTCTGTCTGTCGTTTTGAATCGGAGGTGGCCGCTGTTACACCTTCAACAAGCTCGATCATTTTCGGTGCCGTTGATACGATACTTGTGTCGTTTGGATCTGAGTCTTCTTTAAGGACGACCATGGAATAAGTTGTACCGTATCTTTTCGCAACGTTATATCTCAACGTACTCGAATTATGGTAATTTGCGATTAAAAAAAAAAAAAAAAAAAAAAAGAGCAGTATATTTTCACCCTGTATGTCGAGATTATCGATTATTACCGGCAAGGTGTTCTCTCACATAAAGTCAACATAAGTGCTTATAAAGAAGAGAAAAAGAGAGAAAGGTAGCTATAATAAATCTTTAAATACAAAAATATCGAATAATCGTCGTGTGGTTTAAGTCAACGAAGCAGTCGATCGACAGTAGAACTCCATCTCTTCCTTAATTGGTTATTTACTGATCCGGTAATCCGTCAATCCCGCCGGATGTCCCGCGGGAAAATCTATCGCGCGATACGGCTTTAAGGTCGCGTTCTCGGTAGTCGCTCACCTGTTGCAGCGCTCATCCAGCCGCAGGTGGGGCCGTGGGTGGGAGTGCTCCAGGTAAGAGGCTGCAGTTTGATAAAAAAGTAGATACCCTTCTTCCCTCCTTCCCTCCCTTCTCTCTTTCGCTCTGCTCTTCCTCAGAAAGAGAGAAAAAAGACGAAGGGGGGAGACCAAGCGAAGAAAGAGAGATAGAGAGGAATGGAGAGGGAGAGCCTCACTTTTACTCTTGCGAGGAAAGAAGAAGAGACCGAAGGGAGTCCACCAGGCTGCCAGGCTGGCTGGCACGCTACGTGAGCGGCATGCACGCACATCGGTCCCTTCCTTTCTCCTCGTTCCTCCACCCGCTTCCCAGCGCCGTTCGAGTGGCGATCTCACGTCGTATTCTTCTTCTTTAAACCTCCTCTGCCTCCTCTTTCTCTCTCTCTCTCTCTCTCTCTGCTAAGATCTGACTACTTCTGCATTGCAACTGTGCGCCTGAACTCTTTTTCCATTTGCTCGTACCACGACAATTTTGATGGTCGCCTGTACGAAACGATTTGACGTTCAACTAAACAACAAAATATTAATCGTCGAGCTAAACTGTGTACTTCGCAATAGCCAGGATTGCGTCACATGATGTATTACTAACGTGAAAGCGACACGCTATTATATTTTATTAACAGTTATGAAAAGACAGCGGTATCAATAAATTAGATAAGTAAATAACGTGCCCGATGATATCTGCGAGACGTGCGGGAGAAGTTTAAGATAAAAGAATAAGCACAACGTCGAGATTAATTGGTTTGATTTACCGTATATAATGACTGTGTGTGCGCGCGCGCGATTGGACCGACCGCGAAAAATTCCGCTTCGTTATATTGCAGCGATCCGACGGGTCGATAATCAGAAATCAGATATCGGTAGCCGCGCGCACGTCATTCGGCGGATGCGCTCGTTCAATGTGTTTAGTCCTCACGCTGCGCGAGATAGGTAATAATTTGAGGCTAATGCAACGCGCGCACATCCGTACTCGCGCTGTAATGAGAAGTCAATCATTTGCTTCGCGGAGGCGTAATCCGATCCGGCGACGGAGACTCGTTTGCGCCCGTTTTCCTGTAAAAAGAAGCTCCGTTAATAAGACGATCTCGATTAAAATCGATACACCTCTATCCCGTCGATTCAGAAAAATCCTGTTCTTACGAACTCGCGAGGAGAGGAAGACTCCTTTTGAAATTAATAACCTACGTGGTGTATGTGTACGTATACGTTATATACGCGCGCGCGCAATCCTTGCGCGCTCGGTTATTAATAACCAGCGCTGTTGTAAAACTGTTAATGATATACTCACTCCGCGACAAGCGGTACTTGTAGCCGGTCGTGGTATCACCGAACTTATAAACGACGGCGATCCATAACTGCAAATGATATCTACGAACGAGAGCGCGCGCGTACGCGTGTGTGTTGCCGGTACGTTGAAATAAATTGCGAGTCCGCGCGCGTGTACCCGCGCCGTTGCACCTGCACCTACGCCCCGGCGCGATACTTTAAACACGTCTTGACGAAGGTCTTCCTCGTAGGATTGAGTGTCGAACAAAGTAGATAAATCGAGATGAGATATGGAATTTCTTTTTCTGTACGCGTTCCTTTTAGAGACGGCGATCTTTCGCGCGACAAGCGCACGCGCGATTGTCGCCGTTGGTTTTTAAACTGTTTCGCGATGTCGATTCTCGATCATAAGTAATAGAAGTGCATAAAACCGTGTTGGTTCTATAATTGATAAAAATGAGATGTACACGATACCGACTTGTGTTTGTGCGAAGTTTATGTATTTACTCGCGAAGTTTATGTGTTTATATGGAGATATTATCTTCTCTGATATCATATCTTAAAATAGAATCAAATTCTTCGTATAACAAATATTTTATTTAGTAATAAGACTGTTATACCTTTTGAAACAAAAAACCTAAGGAAATAGAAGGGAATTTGAAAAATTTTATTTTAATACAATATTTGTAAAAAGCTTTAGTTGAACATCATAAAAAAGATATGAAAAATGAAGTAAGAGTTGCTACTCGAAGCACAGAGACGTTTCAAGAGCGCTTCTCAATACAAACGAAATAAATCACAGGCATCACTTGATAAATCCTCTCACAACTCGGAGCGCACATGCAAATCACTCGGACGCTTCCGTCGTAAACACACGTGTGTGTACATCAAATCGCCGTTGCTTCGCTTACGTGAACGTATCGAAATGACAATGTTGCATCTCGAGAGCCCGCGGGTACATATCTAGGCGCCATATAAATCGCATGTAAATCATTACCTTCGCAACTTGTTCATCATTTATGACACGCAATAGCTACCACCTATGCTAAGGTAGCTGTGCCAGCTTAATCGCAAAATTAGAATAGTCCGAACAGTCAATCCTGTGCTATAAATTCATGTCCACTCGAAACGCGAATTCGCGCGAACGTTTGTAGCGCACAAACTTACTAACAAATTGACTGAGCAATAGTTTCTATAATTGATGTATATAACGGATATTATTATTTTAAAGTAAAAAATAAATAAATAAATAAAAACTTGGAAATTTTTCCTAAATATTATACCGCTCGCGGAGAGTAATTAAATCTCTGACGTATGTCGACGAAAAAACATGTTAATGACCAATATCAGTGTTCGAAATAATGGTCTTGGCTTCTGAAAAGAAAAACTTGAAATCCAATTTCTGCCGCGACATATATTGCGCTTACCGTCTTAACACTTGCGAAATCGACTGTGGTATGTTTCTCAAAGCGTTTATTATCAGCAATTTAAAATAGTTTATTTTATTCGACTTTATACCGAGCCGCGAAGAGAGAGCAGATAAATCGGAAGGCCGTGCTTGTACGAACAGGCGATACTTCTCGGAAACTCGCGCAGCCTACGTGTACGGGGGTAACCCTACGGATTCCACGTCCTTGTAGCTCATGTTCACGGCGTATGCTTGGCTGTCGTGCGACCTGCACGCGCGCATTAAATGCGATACTTATGCGCGGTTAATACGCTCAGCGGCGTGCTTGGCACCCCATCGCCAGGCAAATTAATTCGTGCGGTCGCGTCGATGTAATTAATAATTAGTCGAATGCTTAATTAGTGAGCGAGCATTCCGACCAATTAGATTGCGTCGAGATGAAGCTGTGATTCGTCGCGCGTCCCGCTGAGAAAGAAGATCCCGAGCCGCTCTTCTGGTTGTCGCGTCCGAGATATTCCCGTTGTCCCTTCTCGCTCAGTTTTCACTCACTCGCTCTCACTCCCGTTGCCAACTAATTGCGAAATCTCGCTGCATGTAATTGGTCTTCCTTAATTAGATTCGCCCCGCGAGTTTCAGCTCGTTCCGGAGTGTTAATTGGATTCAAATCGGCGCCCGAGTTGTGTACGGCACCGAAAAAATGTAAATTTTTCGTTCTTGAAATGTCGCTTCTCTTTGACGAAAATCATCGCCGGTAGTCGTACTAACGCGATCGTGTTTACACGGTTGGTTAATCAGCCTTCTTAACATATTACATGTCTATAATACGAAGATCGGTATGGCGACTGTATTAAAAGATTACGAACCATGTCGATCTCTGTAAGATATGTATAAGATTGAAGACAGAGATTGATTAGATATTGTAATTCTTGTAGATAAATTTTTTCGGGTTTGAATCGCGTTAGTGTCATTTTTTGTGGACAGTCTGATAGTATCATCTTGATAAAAAAATTATCCTGAGGAATTTTTACACCGCAAAAGCATCAAATTAGATATTATAATTATGATACGTGGTTTAATTTTTACAAATTTAATTTTCCGTAGCTTTTGAATTAATTTAAATTTAGATAGAAGGAAATCCGAATTTAAAATTAAAAAATAATCTTGCAATTTTCTACTCGCGATGAAGATTGCTGTGACGATAAGAAAAAGGCAACAACATCAGGGAAGCAACGGTTACTCAGTCCCCCCTCGAAGTTGCTTTTTTTGCCGCGGTAGTTTTCGAACCGGCGTAAAAGGCGAACCAGCTTCTGCGTAGGCAGGTGGATCACCTGTAACCATCTCGGAGATGCCGGGGCGAATCCGGCAGCTCATACGCGAAAATTAGGGTAGACCGGCGAAGGAGGTGGAAGGCAAGAAAAAGCGTGGGCACTCGCGCCGGTGCCCGCCCGATGATCTTTTGCCGGCAGCCGTAAAGAAATTCGTGAAGGAAATTCTTGCTGATGCGATACCACAAAAAGTTGCACCAGAAACCTCTCGTCTCACAATGGAGAAAAGAACGATATATCAAGAGAGAATGCAACTTTTATAAATTAATCCGAGTTGTATAAATCACTTCTTTTATATCAATGCTGTTATTTATTTCTCGACGACGTGAAGAGACTGATGTTTAAAAACAGGAATTTTATTAATATTTTGTAGAATTTTTTTTCGTTTACATCTTCGCGACAAGTACGAGAAGTATGTGCAACATAAGCTGTAATTTCTTCGTTGCAGATAATAATTTTCTTACATTATAGATAATTTACTTGCCGCTATGTTTATTCGTTTCATATTTTAAATTTACGATTATTTGAAACAATGTTGCGAGGGGAGAGCGTTATTTTCTCTAGCATTTTTATACACAGAAACGAAGTAATCCGCGAGAACTCCCTCGTAGTTGGCATGGCACCTTCGTGCCATGTCTCATCACGCGATGTCTCCTTAGACTAACAGGTGAGCGCGCGACGAGTAATAATCGGGGTGAAAGGTGAGACATTACGAATGACAGAACTGCATAATCGTACGTCTTCCTCTCGGTCTGTCATTTCCATCAACTGTAAAATGCGCCCACTCTCGGCACAATCTTTGCACCTCAACGACTTAAAAAAAAAAAAAAAACTTCTGCTGCGACTGTCAGAATTTGTCGTAAACGTATGAATAATGTAAGTTAATAAAATTGTATACCTTGCCATTTAAATCTCTCCAGGTTTGCAAAGTCGATACTTTTATGTTTTTAAGAATCTTCCTTTTTTTCTGTGTTGTAGCAACATGTAAAATATTATTATTCTTTTATAAACTTAAAAACTTATTAATTTTAAACGTATAAGTTATTTCTCTTCTATAACTTTTCTTTTGAAAAAATTTTCTTTTAATGTTCCAACAAATGGAAAGTTCTTTTTCGGTATACGCGTTTTTTTTATATCAGATTATAAATTAATACGTACAATTTTGTAAGATATGTATAAAAAATTTTGATCAATCCGATAATAATAAAGAACATGTAGCTGACTATAGTTTGGAACACCTCGAAACGCAAAATCCAGAGGATCTAATCTCTTCTATAAAAAAAAAACAAACAAGAATTGTGCAAGGAGAACCACGTGCATCGTCTTACAGTATCCTTGACGGACATGCAGAAGGGTTACTGCACTGCGAGTGAAACCAGGACCGGACGTTGGTAGCCGAAGAGTAGCCCCTGTGGTAGCCGCGGAGTGGTAGCCCAAGGCTACTAGAAGATTGCCGGCAGACAGGTGGGTGAGGCGAAAGGATGGCTAACGTAAAAGGTAGTAGATAGTGTTGTGTGCCCCTCTTACCTCCGGTCTCCTCTTCCTTCGCCTCCTACCCTTTCTTCTTCTTCTTCTTCTTCTTCTTCTTTCGGGGCCCCCTTTTCTCGGGGCCCACTTAGCCGCACGCGAGCCTTCAAGTGCCCGGATAGAAACCGAGTTCTCTTCTTTCTCTCTTTTTCTCTCTCTCTCTCCTCACTCTCTTTAACTCTTTATATATACATATATAAATATATATTATATATATTCGACTCTTACAAAATGCACCAAGCATATATGCGGGAGGAAAGACGCGGTAGTAGAACGGAGCAAAGGTAGGATCGAAAAGATCGGAGACCCCGTAGGGAAGAAAAGAGGCGAAAGGAGCCAACGAAGGCATTAACCATGGATTTATTCGGAACGAGAAGCCCCAAAATTGCCCGATTACAGTATTACACGCCGCGGACAGGCGGATGGTGGGAGTGGAAGACACGGAGAGAGAAAAGACGCGCGAGTTCCTTCTCCGAGGGGGATGGGGAAAGGGAAAGCACGCAGGGCTCCAGTTGTAAAACCGACGTTGCGATGAGAGACGTAGGCGATGCACCGAGAAATCAGCCGACTCTGTGGCTCCAGCAACGGTGGAGCCGGGGCCGTTCCTCTTTTGAGGGTGGCAATTTGCGGTAATATCGCCAACGACGAGGTAGCGCCCGTAATGGGGCCCCAGGGGCCCCATCGGTGTAACGTGTAACTTGGCCCTCGCCTGCCTCGCGGCATCCGACGGTCTTTTCCTCGAAGGAAGTTTGCCTCATCGATGACAACCGCGTACGATCGCTCGTATTCCATTGCGATATGATCCTGTTTCTTCATTTGTATGCGAGTTGAGTGAATGAACATCACTTGCAGCGCGAGAAAGAGAAACACACACGGGAGTAAAATAACAGAGTGCAACCTTTATGTCATTCCGCTACACTTTTGATGAAATATTTTTACATTATTTTTATATGTAATCCGTAAACTGAATTTAAAATATACATATTTTTGTACACCATTAAACTCACTCAAATATTTTTAAGGTAATTTTCTGGTTTTTGCAACTTTTGAGTTTTTCTAGAATGCGTCACTTTTATGACGCTATACCACACGCATTCTAGAAAAACTTTGTCGCATTAAAATACCATGTGTGTGTTCACTTATTTTCTAACTCAAAGCTCACTTCGCTGCGTCGACGCGACAAAAAACTGCGTGCTTGTTCAATAATATTTTCCTCGCTGTAAAGGATAGAAACCGCCGCCGCCGCGAGCGATTACTGAGATTCGCGCGCGGTGCTCTAATCGGTCGTGCACCGGAGGTACAGGGGAAAGGAATCGTTTGTTCTGCATCGCGGACTCCTGGAAGTCTCTCAACCTGTTCACGTGAGACGGTATCGCGAGCTTGCCACAGCCTTGCCCTGAGCTATACGCGGTATATAAACTCTCGTTCGAACGGGTTCTTCCTCTCTCGGTTACGGCTCTTCATCGGCCGGCGAGAAGTCTTATTCCCGAGTCTCCCTCCGTACTATCCGCATCGGGAATCGCATACCTCCGCCCTCTCCGCGTCCTGCTCGTCGTCGACGCGCACGGTCGCGGTCGCTCTTCCGCGTGTTACATTCCTTGTAGCCGCAAAAGTTGGACGTTTTTTTACCTCGCGACTCGTCTACTTTAAACTAATTGCAAGGAAGAACCACGCGAACCGGAAATTTTCAACATAATCGAAATCACCCGCGGCATTGAGAAGCAGTTTCTGTCTTTTTTAAAAAATTGTTGGATGAATTTGGCATTTAAAAGACTGACGAACTAAAATCAACAATTGATGAAATGAAGAAAAATAATGTAATCTTGTTTAATCGAAAAGCTATTGTTATTGTCACATATTTACTGAATGCAGAAGCGGAGAATATCGCGAGATCCGATGTTTGGTATGTCACTTCGGGGTGAAAAATGATAGAACGTTGAACCCGCGCGGGCGATCGGAATGATTCGTGGACTACCATCGCGCCAAAACATCTCGAGTTATCCGACATCCCTTGTTGGCTTCTTATGTTTTCCAAAACGGGAGCCGTCCATCGTCGCTGCGATTAATCTTCGGCTGGTCGTAAGCCACAGCCGTAAAATAGCATCCGTCGAGCTTCTGGTGGTAGTCAAGCAAGGCTTCTTGCTGATCCGACGTTAAGATACGTCCAGTCTAGCTAGATACTGGCTGGATAGATATCTGGTAGACGTCATAGGCCGGCTGTTATACGCGCGAGACATTAGAACCGTCAGTGCCGGTAGCCGCTGGAAGAGATGAATGCGTTTCCGATGAGCGACGCTTGCAAACTCTTTGGTGGGGAAAATGGCCTTTCAAAGATCTTGCTTTAGAACATTTGGTTGAAGCTTTCATTTGCGCTTTAAACACTTGTATTTGGATTTGTGTTCGATGACAAAACCATTTCGGATTAAAAGTGATTGTTATTTTCCGCTTTGTTTCATTATTGAAACTGTTATAATTTACATTCTATATAAAAAAGTTTATATATATGTACAACAAATATATATATGAATAAAAAACAAAAAGAAGAAACAGAAAGTGATTGATAAGTCCGGCACGGACTAGGACGAGCGATGGCGCCCGGAAAAAGCTATAGAGGGAAATTAACTAGGATGAAACGAGGACGAGAGTCGCTGACGAGGCAGAAGAGGCTTCGCTATAGTGAGCGTGCGAGAGAATTGCGTTCGAGGTGAGCTGCGAGCAGGAACCTTACGAGTAGCAGGTAGTAGCCAGCCTGCCGCTGAGAAGCTCTCGCGCATCTATCGGGCCCCTTTGTCATTGTCAATATTCCAAGGAGGTACAGATTATCTGGTGACTGATGGTCCGTTCGCGTATACCTATTGAATCTACTGCTGTTCGGCCACGATGCGCCGCGGACCTGAACCGACACACAACGCTGGATCTTTCCTCTTGCTGATTCTTCAAGTCTTTTTTTCCTCTACGTCTCTTCCTGTTTATTCGTCAGTTGATTCTTTCAGCAATCTCTACTAGTTTCCATTTTTCTTCTTATAATTTTCGTTTTCGTGTTTCACTTCTTTTCTGTCTTGAATAATATTTTTGTTCAGTTGTACTTTTATTTCACATTCAATTTATTGAACAAAAAAAATAACGTATCAAAGACATTACGGAGAATCGAACGAAATTCGCCGCTTTTAATGCCGTCACGTAGATTCCTCGCCGCTGACCTCGCATTCGCGTTGCTCTCAAGGAAAATCGATCAGTATCGGCGACGATTTACCTCGTTTCGATGATTGCGCCAAAGTGTGCCAGGGATCTTTCAATTTCGCGAATTGCTATCACTAAGATTACCATCATTGCACCCTAACACGAAAGACCGTGATCATAAAATCCACTTTAACAAGATTGCTTCCGAATTATTCTATTTTTACTCCAGAAACATTATAAAAATTTCTGCGATTTGTTGTGTTTATTTTTGTTCATTAATAGACCATGAGATCGACAATGTGTTCGATTTGCAGAGGAGCGATTTGGTGGCAACAATTGAATCGACCGCGATCGCGATGCCGGTGATAGATTTTGACCGATGGTGGTCCGCGCGTTATCCGATCAATCGGCGAACACGTTTATCGCTTCCCGCAGTCCGCTTCGCAGACGAACGGAAGGGAAAACACGCGGTCTATTCGCCCGGGTTAATCCCGAGCGGTGATGATGGGACTTTATACAATGATGGAACGGCTGTCCGTGTCCGGTAGGTCTCATCGTCGAAATCGTCACGTCACTAACAGTTACTTGTGTTACCGGCGTGTTACCAGTTACCGATACGAATCTCTCTCCCTTCATCTCGATCCGCTCGCTCTTTTCGCTCTTTCTTTCCTACTTCATTACGTCGCTCGCTCTCTTCCAGATCCGTATGTCAGATGACATCTTGTACCGCGTAATAGGCTACGTTAGGAGAATAAATTATACGATACTCTTCGAGAGAAAAGAATGACGGTCGTTGTTTACAACGGATATACTTGTCTATGCTGACAAACACTTGTCAATTTGCTTTTGCTTGCGTTAGTATTCTGTAATTTGCGTCTTTAATAAAGTTGTTATTGTTGTTAAATAAAAAAAGAGCATTGAAAATCGATATTTTCAAAAATTGCAATAATATTTTTATTTGATCTTCGAAAAAACAAATAGTTAATACTGTTTTTATTATTATAATAAAAGTAATAAAGGTTTTAAACAGGCAACTTGATGTTAATTGATAAAATTATTGCGCGAATATTTTTTTTCTCGCAAATTACTGTCTTCTTCTGTAAGAATTTAAAGCTCTCTATCCGATACATAAAAAAATCGAACGCTCAATAAGCCGTGCGAAACATCATCGACGATACGGCTTACGTTGTCATTACGTCATTTCCGATTGCCGAAGGAGTATTTTCCCGTTTGAGAAGCGAGTCGGCGCGGCCGAGGCACTTAGGGTTATCTACATCTACGTTGTGATCGCTCGGCTTCCAAGATCGGACAGATCTACGAGCGTGATCTCAGTAGGAAGAGAAAAGCGACGCGACGGCGGCGGCGGCGGCGGCGCGCGCGCGAGGCCTGGCCGGGCGCAAAAAGCGAATGGCGCGCTTTATAGTTTCGCGTCGGCTGACAGCTGGACAATCGCCAGGAGGGAAGAAGGCGCGCGCGGGATTATAGAAACCGAGATTACCGTGGAAACGACTCGGCTCGGGTGCTTAACGGTAATTGGTAAGCGCGGGTAAATCCGCCACGAATGTGTACGACGAGCGTGCGTACGTGCGTAACGCGAGTGCAAATCTGTATGCGAGTCTAATGAAAGTTAAGCTTCGGGCTCTCGACTCTGCCAAGAAGTTTTCCCGCGGACAATAATTTTATTTCTCGTTGTTTCAAAGTAAATAATATTAAACACATTTAATATAATTTAAATAAAGTAACTATATATATAAAATAAAATTTTTTATTTATTAACATATTTGGTGCGTAATATAATTTTATGTTTTTTATTTGTAAATAAAGATAATTACTTTAAAAATTATTTTATTATATCTCCATAATAATAATGTAATGTATTGTTCTTGTATATTACGCACGTGTCTATTTTTAATTTCTCAAAAACGATCAGGGAAGAAACACACTCTCATCATCAAAGTTTCTTTCACTGATTTGTCGAATAAGTCGACTGGCAGTGCGATAGCCGATCACGTACCACTTTCTTCTCTAATGCGTAGGCAAGCAAACGCACTGTCGAGCCCACGGAAAAATCAGAACCGTCCATCTGTTGTATCGAACTATGACCTACGCGCCTCCGCTTTCTACGTCGCTTGGACAACCGCGGCTCTAAATTATTTGCTGCGGTAAGCAGCCGGATGTCCGTTCCGCAGAAATAAGGTCTTTGACGTGGTGTTTATTGCGCCTTGCCTTTCTCCTGTACAATCATTGTAAAGGTTTATAATTGAGTCGCGCATTCGAGAGATAGCAAAAAATTTCCATTTCCGAATGAACAAAGTGTTTGGCGGGAAAGTACGTAATAACGTTTTTTGCATATCATTTAAAAAAAACATAACGTATAAATAATGTATTTTGCACCTATTTATATGTTACGTCTTTTATGATAAACGCTTTTATATTGAGAAAAATATACATGTTAATTATATACACACATGTAGTCGCGCGCGCGCTTGCAAATTTCCAACGGAAGCCAGACAAATATAAAAGAAAGAAAGCGGAGAAAGCGGAGCGAGGAACACAAAACTGTCCTCTCCCGATTCCGTAAACTTTGACCCGTAACCAGGCTCGATTCTCGACAGTGATGCATCGCATCCTGTCGCTGGTCCGTATTCCACGTTTTCTTCGTCTTGTTGTTCCTCTCCTCTTCTCCTTGTCTCTCTTCTGCAAGAATGGCCTCCTCTCAGTTTTGTTTTCCCACTTCCCTCGTCGAGTACGTGGCGAGTGCACTGACTCATTGTCAGAAAGAAGCAGCAAAGGCTTAGTCAGTGGCTGGCATGCATGCACGAAGATGGAAGAAGAAGAAGAAGAAGAAGAAGAAGACGAGTCGAAGAGGAAGAAGAAGACGACAAGGAAGAGACCATTACAATAGAGGGAGACTGTTCGTCGCGCGGGGCGTGCGTGTAGGCGCTGCTCTTCGATTCTTTTTCTCGTCGATGCTTCTTCAGTGTGCCTTTGCTCCGCGCCTCCGTTCTACTTTACTCATTTTTCTGCCCACCTTTTGCCCTCTTGTCTCCGATCGGAACTTACGATGGTTCTTTTTGCGCGAGATGCGCCGGTGGCGAGGGCGAAAATAACAGGCGCGAATGCCGAGGAAGAAAAAAAAGAACTCGGAGCCCCATCCGTGGACTGTTTACCGGCTTAGCGGATCGAAAGATCAACTAAATATAAACGCACGATGAGATCAAGCTCCTTTCTCTCTCTTTCTCGCGAATAAAGTCGTCGCTGTACACTCGAGCATTCCGCGAGAATTCTCGTAGCGATCGGTAGCACAAAGTAAAGTCAAACTTTTTTTTTCTGTAAATTTACTTGTGCAGACTTAAGATATATTTCGTAAATATTTTTCTCTCGAATCGCGCTGCGCGTCGACGTTGATGTATTCGCATTTATGCGGACGTTGACGCGTCGCGGATGCGCAACGCTAATAAGATGCGGTTGCACTTTCCTAACGGCTCAAATCCGACCTGCGAAAGAATACGGATCACAGAATTATTACCTACGTGGACTATTGTTCGCGATCTCATTGGCATTCATGGACTACGTAGCTTCGCTCGATCAATGGCATAATACCCGATGATATTATGAGTTATCGCGCTATTGTTTGTCCAAGGCAGCGAACCCACTCGGCGCAAACGCCTTAATACCTTTTCCGGATATAACTCTTTGAATAATTTCAAGAGCTTCCGCAAATGCGTTCTCTCGACCGGACAACGTTTACGCAATCACGGGGTGAAACGAGACTAGCATCTCTCGTGTCAGTTGCGTTTCTGCGAACGTAATTTTCTAATGTGGATTATTCGAAATACATGCTCGCCATCTGCTTCTGTTCATTACTTATGCAATACGGGATTACGGTCTTGGATACAACATCACCGATCGTCGTAATAACGTCATGAACAACGCGGAAATTGGCAGAAAGAAGCCACAGTAACGTATTAAACGACGTTGTAAATCGTCGCGAAGAAAAAAAATAGACGCGAGAATGGTTCGGCCACTGCCGGCGCGTAGAACGCGGTCGTTGTATCCTTCCGGAGAGGATGCGACAGAAGGAAAAAAAAGAGGATAAACTCGTAAATCGCCTCCGATGCCCGCCGCAGCAGCCGTGAGCGAGGGAAGTCGCGGGAAAAATAATCACGCGCGCCGTCATGCGCAGTTTGGCGCACGCAACGCGCACACAGGAAGGGAACTTTCTTGCGAGCGGTTACAGTTACGTCTCTCTCGCATTTAATGCGTCTACGTGCGTCGCGTCCCCGGCACTGCGCGCCGGGGACAATTGCGTTTTGCGGCAGGGGAAAGGCATATCTGCATACACACGGCATAATACAATTTGCGATGCGCCGTACGTTACCCCCGCGACCGCGCCGCGTATAAGTGCGCTCTCGCCAACGCGCGCGACTACTACACGCGCTTACGCTACGCACGTTGCGGTTCGCCGCTTGATGGAAAACGCACTTTTATCACTCATCGCGGTATTACGCCTCTCCCGGCGGGGATTCAGAGTCACCTTTCTTACCTACGGCACCGCACGTGTCGAAGACCTGACACGGGCGTTCTCACGCGCACGAAGATTCGTACGCGGCGATAACAGCTCACACCTCATTGCATCTTGTGACATAGCATGAAATATTTGCGACCCTAGTTTAATGCTTTGCGGTCTCACGTTGAAGTTCGTACTTCAATTTCTGCAATTTATTAATTATTACATATATTTACGGCATTTTATGATTTTGTTCATCAAGAGTCACCTGGTGATCTCCGATCGCATTTAAGTTCTGATGTAAGAAGTAATGTTAGTCCCGAAGCCGGCAATCGAGAGACGTATTTTCGGGGGGATAGCTCGAGAGAGAAAGAGAGAGAGAGAGAGAGAGAGAGAAAAAGAGCACGCTTGCAATCGCTATTACTGATTATACATGCCTTTCTCTCGCGGGGAACGCTTTGTCAGGGTGTAGCGCCAGAAACAACGGGGCTGCCTTCCGTCGGGTCGGCTTGAATTATACACGTGGGGGCTACCATTCCCATTAGGTGGTCGTTACGTCGCCGTGGAAGGTAGCTCTTGTGTATCGCCGCGCGATAGAGATACGTAAGATCCCCGCCGATACACATGTGGAGTGATTTATAGATAAGTAAATTGATACGTAAGTAAGTAGATAAAGAAGAGACCGGTAATAAAAGATAGGTATTTTCAGCGCTATCCAGACGGTAATGATGCAAAGCGAAACGATCGTAAGACGCGCGGGGCTCTTAGCGGTATCCGACGAGATTATAAGCGTATAGCGAGCTGCGATGCAGCAGGTTCGATGCACTCGTACGCTGTATTGTCTCGTTGCTGAAAGACAAATGTTGCGTTATTCGCTACAAAAAAAGTGTATCTTTATTTATGAGATGTATATCTCATCCTTCCTCCTCTCGGTTTACAATTACACGCAACATTAAACATTTATCATGGTTTGTCGCGCACGAGTTTCAAAGTCCTGTTTCTAAAATTTTAAACGTTTTTTCTTTCTCCGCCCAATGTCTAACAAGTGAAGATACGCAGAAGACAAACAGAGAACGCATCACAATCTTTGAGCTGCATCACGAAATATAATTCAGCTCGAAGACAACAGAGAAGTTTTACGCGATGATCGTCCTCGGCTCTCCGGTCCCTTCGCGCGATCAGGTGGATCTTTCTCTCGAGACGTCCCGCGGTGACTTTAACGAGACAATTGCGACGCAAGAGGGAGACTCGTGAGTGAGGGAGGAAGAGTCTCAGAGTTCGACTCCTACGCGCCGACCGGACGGTGGCGGCGTCACTTGAACACGTGGACCGTGGCGTGTCGCGAGCAGACGTGTATGCAATTTGTCTCGTCTCCGGATAATTACGCCATTATGCCTGCCTTCTTGCTTTCCCGTGGCCTCCGCTTGTAAGGACCACGCTGACCAGCTCTGTCCATCTTTGCTTTATATTTTCTCTCTTCTGCTCATATTTTTTTCAAGTCTAAGTATATCTTCTCGTTTCCAAAATACTCGTTTTTTCCTTCTTTTCTTGGAATTAACGTAGTTGTTCATTTTCGTCTACGATCATCTCGAGTGACGCACTATTTTAATTAATACAAGAGACACCGCTGGTTTATGTCGTTCTACATTGGAGATGTTCTTTTCAGAATGTTCGTTGTTTATAGCAAATGACTGTTTGCATTTATGGAACACATTACTTAAACCGTGCCGACATTACGTAAGCGATTGATTCGAAACGACGCATATAAATAGCGGCGGTAGTATTACGAGAAATTTCCGCGTTGAGACACGATCTGGCAGAGACGACATGAAAACGCCCGCGTTCGCATTTCATCTGTTTGACTCACGTTTGACAGCTTAAAAAGCTGTTGTTGCACAATATAAGATGTCACATAATTCGTGATATTTCGACGCCCGGTAGGCAGCGATTACTCATAATTTTACGACGTGTTAAAACCGGGTGCAAATCTACGAATTGCGAGAATGCGAAGCGGAGCGACGATAATATTCAGAGGTTGTCGTAAATTTGACGCCGCGCGCTACAACAAAGTCGTATAAAATCCCATGGAAACATCTTTATTAGAGAGACAGTTAGAAATCCGCAATCCAGTATAAATGTCATGTCAATGTAAAATTTCGATGGACATTACGCACTATCTCTAGCGATAGCGGCGTTTGCGCTTTACGACGTTGACGATTCTTGAATTATGAGCAACGGCAAGCAATAAAATACTCGAAATGTAAATTATATGTGTCTGATGTGAATAACCTTGCGACTTGTAGAGTTTGTGTGTGTGTGTGTGTGTGCTGTGTGACGATCGTATTAATACTATTTTAAATATTAAACAACATTTTTTTGTTTCTTTAAAATTAATTTAATTTTTTTTTCTTTAGAATAAAATTAACTTAATTTAATTTACTTTATTATATAGTGTCACATGGCGCTGACACAATTTCAAAACAGACCCGAGATAATTAGTGACCTTTACTTTAAATGTACAGCTATTTACTTATTCGTGCGTAATAAGATGCACTTACTTAAGAAACGTTATTAACACGCGTGTTCAAAGCACCACGAGCAACAGCGCTATTAATCTGAGAAGAAAAAGGAAAATGTGTCGTTTTTGTTTCACCTCGGAGACGGAATTAGGCGCAGCGTCTCCTGTAATTAGAAATTACTACATTTTGCCAATTACTCTAACACGGTTAGGCACGACCTGTGTGTGGCGAACTCGAGCCGGACAAGTAGTCGCGCCAGGATTTATGGTTCGTCGTGAGCACGGTCGAGAAAGAACAAGGTTTCTTCGTGCGGCGCGTACCTAAGGCGGGTACAGAAACGTGGTATTCTGTCGGGGTGCGCGACTGGTCGGCCGGCGCATTTTTTTCATGCTGATAATACACGTGTAACGTCACCCCGCAGCGGCGCATTAAAAGATCGATTTTGGCGCTGGAAGTAACTTGATGAGGAATCATCCGATCGCATTGATGTACCTCGGAAATAAGTTTTGCTATTATATATGGCCAGCAAGAAAAATGGTTAATTCTACTGTGAATTTTTTGTTTCCTCAATAAAACGTTTTGTTGACGAAAATCTTAATAGGCTTAGCAAAATTTTCTTGCTAGTCATATAGTAACTAATCTTGTTACTCCAGCAAAAGTTTTTGTTCGTGTAAAAGTCTCTTTTTTAAATATTTATTTATACAAGTTATTAAATAATGTCGGATTGAAAAAGTTACAAAGCAAAGAACAGATGTTTTCTCTGAATACATTGGTATTTTTCCAAGTTGACGCGAATTGCGAAGAGAGATCCAGTCGTGTCTCGCATTAATTTTTGCTGACCTGGCGAGGTCAGACTCCACCTGTTTCATCCGCCCACGCGTTTCACGGGACGTTCCAAGTCCCAGATCAAATTTAATTTTGATTTCTGCTCTTTGTGCGTCGCTCCAAGTGTAGGCGAGGATCCCCGTGGTTTGCCAGGCTCGTCGACCTCGCTGGTTCTGAGAAGTCGAAACGTCCTGGTCGTATCTCACGTGAGAAAGGGAGATTTCGTGCACTAACGGAACCACTCTACGAATAATATACACCGACCGTTGCTCATTGACCAAACCCCTATGACCCCTGGAGATAAGGATGATTAGTAATCGGGTGTTCTTTTTCGTCCCTATTTCCTCTACATTTGCTTCTTCGTTTTGCTGTCGCTCTCTAATTTCCTGTATAATACACTCATGTCATAGTTAATTTTATGTAAGCTTTAATGAATAAAAAATTATCCTGAGTTAACGATTGAGTTAACGATATCGAAAAAGTGGTCCATCGTAGACAGACGCACCTGGAAAGAGAGTCGCTTCGTTTAAGTTATTATAAATGAGCTGCGTATATTCTATCGTGGATAAATGGATTTATGTAGACAAACTCCATTGAAATTACAATCAGCGTTTATCATTCTCGATTTTGATACAGATCGCTGGTAGTTCGTAAGTGGAGTACTCTCACATTGTTACAAATTCATTTTTTTGTTCTATATATTTTACGTTTATTCGAAGTAAGATTTTAAATTTAATTTTTAATACATATATAGATCTATAAATATGTATAACAATAACCGATATGGGCGATGTTAAGAAATACATCGTGGAAAACATTCCTTTTGTTCGCCGGAACCTTATTAGGGCGAGAAGTGAGGGTGAGGCTTCTGATGGGTGGAGTGTCGTTGCAATCCAAGCAGGTAGGCGCCAACAATGCCGAGAGACTGTCAAGAGGAGAAAACCGTCGACATCGCGTTAACGACTTGCTGCCATGTGGAGCCGCGACGCCATTTCTCGCGCTATGGTAAAAGCCTCTCGAGTCTTGAGAAAAAGATAGTCGGAGAAAACGAGGAAGAGTACAGACACGGCGCAAAGGACGCAAATAGAGAAAACAAAGAAAAAGAGATTCTATGAAGCTTCAGCTCCCCTGCTTCGGCATGCAAAACGGGCGTTGCCGGTTTTGCGAAAGACAGAACAGTAGGCTCATGTGCGAGAGATGCGCGAACAGCATTTAAATTTAAATGAAAGACAAAATAATAGTGCGTAGGATTGTTCTTAATCAAACGAAGCTTTAAACGCGTGAATATGACAACCTTACACATGCCACAACGACTATTTATATTGTCATTTTCTATAAAAATTCGCATGTGTTGCACACAGGAACCCCACTATCATATTAATCCCCATTATATAAACTGTCGGATACCCGACGCCAGCAAGGATATACTCGCGAAACTCGGCGGACAAGTATATTCTTCAAACATCGCTTACTCACGCAGACCCGCTGGGAACTATCGTATCCCTCTCTGGTACCCGGTGTCTCGTAAGTCTCCGCTTACAAGTCCGCGGAACCGGCAATAAGTAATAATAAGCATCACCTTCGACCGAGTTTCCGCGGTCAGGTTCGGCATACGCGAAAAAACACAGAACGATAGTTACCTCCGGTATCGATTCGATCTGTGTGTTTGTCGCGTATATATTTTACGTAACATGTGGAAGGCACCTCCCGGTGCATCGGGGCCTCGATAAATATCAGCGCATGGTCTGCGCGCGTACGGGTACACTTTGTGTATACGTATATACGTCGGGGATCTGGTCCCGGGTTCGGGTATGTATTCGCCTAGGGTGTGTAGGTAATCGCAACTCTCGTACCGGCCCCGCTTATGCTATCTCGAAAAGGCCCCGAAGGCCAGCTAGGCGTTTTTCTGCGTGTGTTTATCCGTGAGTTATAATTCGTTCGATCGCGCCGTGCACGCGCGTCACGTGTGCGACGACCGGCTAGTCTAAACGCGTGGAAACTATGTTGAGCCCGGTAGGAAAGCCTCTCGAGCGCCTATAAAGGGAAGCGTGTTCGAGCTTTTGTAGCGCACGATCGAAACACAGTTTTCTCTTTTATAAGAATTTATTAATATCATTGTCAATCAAAGAAATTACTGCGGTTATCTTCTTGCCGCAGTTATCACGCTATTGTTCGAAACTGCTTTTACTGTGATTTATATTTTCTTTTTTGATTTGCGTGATTTACTTGATAATAATTTTAGTAATATAAACTATAAAACCAAATTTCAACGAGTTTATTTATCTGTTTTAAAGAGATGTTTTAGAAAATAATAGTTAATATATAAACACTTCAATATTTGTTTTTAATTAACATCTAATTATTCTAATTGATATATTGTATCCAGATATTAGTAAATGAGTTATAACATTATTGCAGCTGTTTTAGAACAAATGCAAGCTGTTTCCTAGAAGGTGGCGTTTTAGGCGCGAGTATAATAAGCTGCTTCTGGTGGCTATCGGTTTCAATTTAATTAACGGCCGTCGGTGCGCCGTAAGTCGCTAATTGCAAGGTACGAGGTGGCCAAGAGTACCGAGCTGGAGACACGAAGGGCGGATCGTTGAAAAGGATCGCCGATCGATCTTCCTGACGCTCGCAACTTTTTTTTCAAGGAAACAACACATCTTTTTCTCTCTCTTTCTGTCTTGCCGCGATATATGTGTATATATTCTGGCTCTTCTTTACGACGATGTTTCACCGACGTGTCTTTGAAAAGGACTGCCTTGCTCGTTCCAATGCGCACTCAAATTTAACGTGGTCAATAATTGGAACTGAGAGATACAACAGTGATTGTCCAATGTATTACGCCAACCCCGACACGCAAGAAATAGTTATTGCATCGTTAATATCATCAAGTGATGATAACAAGAGTCGAACAAGAGCCGATGAAAAATGCGGTGTTTGTCTTGTCGAGAATCCAGCGAAGATTCTTTTCGCGCTCGACTACCGCATAAATGTTATTATATATATTTTACGTTGAATTGAAAGGATTGTGTGTGCCACAGTTACATATTTTATATCATTCACATTTTAATATGCAATGTATTTTTACAAATTTAAGATTCTGCCAACATATTTTCTCTTCCTAGTGAGATAAAAATTACAAATTATGGTTTTATTTATTTTTCATACGTTAAAATATATTTTCCACTGTATGTACTGAGGAATTTTAAATTCTTTTATATAATAATATGTTATTCTTTGTAAATTATGTTTGTGTTTTTATTTCTATCTACATATATATATTTATTAAACGCGTGTGTGTTTGACTCACACTGCAGAATACACTGTTCGTGCGTGTAACGTAGCACGTACCCGTCATAACGCCAGCGTGAATACTAAACGAACGGGAAGAGAAGTTAAAAGGAGGAGAGTAAAATACGGCAATCTCCCCCGAACACTGCCACGTAACCGAGAGCTCAAAGAAAAAAGTTCTCGAGAAAAAAAAAGAACGTAAAGGAAGAACCGATAGTAATGAGTAAAGTAATGAATTTTGCTAAACACATCTCGCCTACGTGAAGACCTCGTAAATGCAGAGACCGCGCACGATCGTAAACGCACATCGCTTATTTCCTGTCGAATTTTTATATATCGACATTTTTCTATTTCGGATGCACATCGACCACCTTGCCGGCTTATGTCGTATTCGAGATACGAATATTGAAATATTATAACGCTAATGTTGCGAATTACGCAATCGCGGAGAATATCGCGGAACAGAGATTGTCGATTCATCGGTACTAATTGATCGATCGATTACACGTTGCGTGATAGACGATCGATTCGATCGATCGTTTGGAAAGTCAGCTGCTATTTACACATATTAACTTATACGCTAATCGAGATGACTTATCGCGATAAAGAAATAGCAAACGAATGAATAGCTGAAATTAGTAGTATTTATTACGACAAATCACAAAATTACCGAACTGTTTTGTAATAATTCTAAAAAGTAATTATCTATATACGTAAATATATTGTTTAATTATCGAAAAATATAAATAAAGAGAATATATAATAATTTAGAATTAAAAAAGTAATTATATTACCTACGTGTAAGTATATTGTTTCATTTATCGAAAAGAAAATATAATACATATATATAAAATATATACGTTAGGTAACAAGAGAATAACAGTGAAAGTACATCAGCTTAATTACATCTAAATCTGATTAATGGATTTCTAAATTGCGAATTGTACGTGTATTAAACGAGCAACGCGAAATCTCATGTAATTATGCCAGCTGTCAAATCATTACAAAAATATACTTGTTCCATTTATTTATATCATGTAGTGCCATTAAATGACATAATCTTATTCATCATAAAATTTATCTTTCAGAGGTCCAGACAGATCTGAAAGACCACTTCTAAAAGTTATAAATCATTTAACGCCGATTCTTTTAACACATGTCTAATTTTCGTTAGACGTTCAACTGACGCTCTGTAATTCTTCGCAAAACTAGCATATTACGTAAGCCTGAAGCTGATAATTTATATCTGTAATAGTGACAGCCGTGTGGCGTCGGAAACGACGTTCTGCGTGCTATACGCGGACATAAACGAGCCAGCAACTCGGCGTGAAAAACTAATGATAAATCGGCGATCTGCCAACGGGTCGTTGGACACGCGTTTTCAGTTGCTGACGTACGACAACGACGACGACGACAACGAGTCAGTTCGGATTTAGGGCGGTCGCGCGAAACCTACATTACGCGTTATTTATCGCGACAGATATATCGCCGATGAGAACCAGCGGAGTCGTAATTCCTCGCTGATCAAGCGCGTATGCGTGTGCGGGTGGGTGTAACACACACCGCCGCGGGAAAATGCCAGTGAAAGTCTATCCAGACGATCGCACCTACGACGATTCTCGTCCCACGTGTCGCACGAGGCCGCGCCGGGACGACAATCGCTTCCTGATGAAGCGAACGGGCCATTCGATACCTCGCACGCGGGCGGGCACTTCGACGACTCTCAGAGACCCGCGGAGAGTCGTAACAATATATAATAGTTATCGTAATAACGCCGTAATACGTGCCCGCTATTTTATGCTACACTACATCATCGCACGATTGTAGTTATACAGCGTAATGGCGAATTTTATATTCCTCGCGATCGCGTTCAATAATCGTTTCTCGAAACGTTACGTACACGGCAACGTTACGACATCGATATCACTCAGAAGCGCGTTGTATTAACATAATGACACTCGCTACGTAATTGCAACATGTGCGGCGAGATTGCAATAATTCAGAAATGAGAATAATTACTCGCAAACAGTGCGCGGACATAACCGCATACGGGATATGGAATATTACTTCATTATTCTGATGAGATCGGCAACTCAGTTGATCAAAGAAGTATTACGAATTTTAGAATTTTACATAGTTTTAATCTCCAGTCATGTTATCATTTTTTTAACAATATACGTGAGGCGACTGATAAATCCGAAACAACGTACAATTTAGAATGCACGAGCATAGACATGAATGAAAATGGTCAATCCGCTAGAATATTTACATATCTATTAATCCATTCACAATCGATCAATACTTCAGCGAATTTCGAGCTGTTTCTAAGAAGAATCAACATTATATAGGCATTCGTGTGCGCGCGTGCGATAGACCGCGAACTATAAATAGTCGGCTGGTAGTAGGTGCAACAAAGGGATGCCAGGAAGCCGGGGCCGTGCCCATGTCGAGAGACTAGTCGCGAGCTTTCGCGTGTGAGAGCGCGGCGTGTGCACGCGCGCGCGCTCACGCCCGCGATTATCTTCCGCCGCGCGCGCGCTCAGCCTGGCGGTTCGCGCTTCCAGGCGCGCTGCGGTGCTTCGTGGGTAGCCAGTCAAGGTGGGCAGGGTCAGGAATTCCTAGGTGTGCGAGAGTGTCTGGCACACATCGGCCGCGCATCGCTTCCCAGCCCGGAAACTCGGCAAGAGAGTTCTCTCGAGGCCGTTCGCCGAGACTCGCAAGGACGTTACCGCTGGTTGAGGAGGATACCAGTCTGGTATCGCCGTGATTAGCGGTTATCTTCGTTAGCGTTTTACACGTAACTAACGTACGAGAGTTCATATTCCCCGTTCCTGTAATAAAACATAAGAGACGTTGACACGTTTTTAAGGAATTTTACAATTTAAAGGTCTAGTTTACGATGTAAACAGTTTGTGCGAGTGAAAACGTTGTTAAAATGACTGGAAATATTTAACAAGCTCTTGGACTTTCAAAAGCATCTTCTCTTCTGTAGACGCGCGTGCTGTTGGAAATAAGTACCGGCAACTGACATAAGTCTTCGGAGGACGTTACGCATCGTGTCAGATTGATATCGGAGACGCGTTATCGCTCGGACAGGCTTTATATATAGAGTTTTATACGTTAGTCGTGTCTAAGAAATGCCGCGCACGACCGTCGGTACAGCAGTATCTTAAAACATGTGTGTTTAATGGATAAAATACATATATATATTTTACGTTAATGCAAAATAAATTTAAAGAAAACGGAGAAATTCTTGAAGATGGTTTTCGGATTTGAGTAGCGTTAGTCTCACTTTATTAAAAGAGAAGAGATTGATGATTTTTTAAAGCCGGGGGCTTTCTTCAAGAAAATTAGAGATTCTTTAAATAAACATTATATTTTAATATTGCTCTTAACAAAATTATCACGTTATAAATTATTTACCAGTATCAAGATTTAATGCTATCTTTTTACGTCTGCATTCGCGTAAAAATGCGAGAATCCCGATTCGAAAAGTCGTTCGAAACATTTCAAGTATCTTTACAGAGGAGACGATTTACGCCGCAAAGAGTTAATGAGGACGCGTTCTGTCCTCGCGAGAGCGTTAAGCGAATCGTCGCGGCAGCACGATTAATCGCGCATTCGGCAAATCGAGAGCTCTGGCCGGTAGCCGAATGTTCTCGCGGCGGAATTTCTGGAAGCTCCCTGTCGGTACATCTCGGCGGAATGGCAAAGAGTTGCTTTCGACTTTGTGAACAAGGGAATCGGAACGTACCCGTTTTTCCACGGCGCGCAGAACCGCGCGGCTACAAAAGCCGACGTCAGTTCCGCCGATAGAGAGATTCCACGGGCCCGCAGCTCGGAAGGGCCCCGCCGCCGGCTGCCGCTCGCAGTATCGACGAACGACGATCTACCCAATTAGTAAGCATCGCGAGTACCCATTAGCCCTTACGAACTATCGGCCAATCTGCTGCCGGCTCTGGGCGCGTTTCACTGCTCCTCAGCACGCGTAAAAATGCACTTTGTTGTATTACCGTCTGATGTAATGTGTTGTGACACTTGTAGTTCGTCCTAACTGCCAATTATTTGTATCTTTTGACAAGCAAATTATGCTAAATAGTATGTGGTCGAGCTAGATGCTTCTGAATGAGCTAGATGTTTGCATCTTCCGAATATTTTAACTCTGTATAAACGCTTTGTATTAAAAACTGCGGCGTGTTAGATTTATTACATAAATATTCCCATTAAATAGAATAATTTTAACGAGTAATTGAAATACTAATTTGAAGTGGAACTTAGGAATAATACTTTACAACATTACGCGTGGTTTGTTCCATTACTGCATTCGAAAACTTTTCTCATTTTCATTACTTATTCTACGAGAATAAAATCGCAATTTGTTATGAAGTAAATCCAATGCCATGTAAATAAACACAGTTCACGCGTATCTCACAGTTGAAGCAATTTCCTTGCGTGCGGCTTAAATCCCGTGGTCGGCACGGTCAGAAGAGCGCCTTTCCGACGCGCAGCCTCCTTTCGCCCGATACATCCGTTGGCCTTTTGCCTCGCCAGATTGTTGACCGTGATTGCAATTAGTAACCCGGCGGGGGCCCTCTGTGCCTTCAACCGGAGGCCCTCGATCTCTTCGACGACTAATACTATCACGAGCGGCGGTGTTTCTTTCCGGCCCTCACCGCCCCCGAGCACGTCAAACGTGCGAGCACGGAGAGTCGACGAGAGAGGACGACCGTAATGGACATTTGTTAAGAGGAGGAACAACCGATCGTCGGTAGACATCGAGATACCGAATCTATTTCGCGTAATTACCCGGACGGACGCCGGCTGCGACGCAACGTCGCTCACGCAACCGGAGGACTCCTTTCTCGCATTCTCGCATCGACAATCGTAATGTCGAAGAGAGTAACTTGATGTCTACACGTTTGGTTTAATTACAAATTAATTATAAGTTCGTCTCTGTAAAACAGTTCATTGCTTTTAAATCAGTTGAGTTTTTCTAAACTGTTAAGCGTCTTATATTTACAAAAATCTACATAATATCATTGTGATGATGTCTACAAGTTAAAGTAAAGACAACTCTCGCAAAAAGAAGAGATAGATCGAAGTTAAAAATCTCTCAATGGCGTCATGGCAGTATTGTAAAACACGAACGCGAGATCGTCCACGCGCGATACGGTGTGCCTATGGATTAATTAAAAATGCAATAGGCCGGTGGATCTTCGCTGACCGATGCGGACGGCAAGATAATAAATAGCCGGAATACCTCGAGTCGAAATTGCGAATGAAGGTCTAGAATGGCGATCCGACGAGAAAGAGAAAGAGAGAGAGAGAGAGGCGAGCGCGAAATACGGGACGCGCTCGGCCGAACGATCGGCTCGCGCTCGAGAAATCGATTCGCCCTCGATACACATGCGCCTCCCGATGGTTCTTGCCGCATACCGCTCGATGAAATATCGGAACGGTCTTTTATATGCAACTTCCTCCGTGGTAGTTAACCTCCGCGCTCACACGCGTGTTCTCGCGACGCGCATCTGCGCCACCGCGTACACAACACACGCGCGCGGGCGATACGCACGTGTGTGCGTAGGCAGCAGCGGTAACGAACAATCAGCGATGCCCGTTACAACCGTGATTTTATGTTCCAATTTGCAAGCGCGACATTAAAAGCTCTCTCGATGGCAGTACCACCGTCATCGTCGTCATCGTCGTTGTTTGGTTGTTGATTTCGCTCGCTCGGATACCGACCCCAACGTGAAATTGCAAGATGATACAAAAGTGATCGCGTTATAATGCCCATCACGGATTAATAATTCGTTGAAGTCGCACACATTTACACGTTTAAAAAATACATATTTTGCATATGGAAACATCGTTTGGATTTTAAGATACTTGTTTCTTGATTAGTTTGATGTAGAATAAAGAGAGCTATTTATGAACATTTGATCACGATTAGATCACGGTGGGTTAATCGTGAGTACTATTAAAAATTATCATCGTGTTCGCGTTCACTTTCATAACGTCGAAGTTGCGTGCGAATTGAAAGTCATTTCTGCGTGATTAATGGATGATAGGCTATCGATTCGGTCACGCACGAATTGGATCCGTGACGATATCGCGGAACGATCTCAAGCTCTTTGGCGAGCAGAAAGATGAGCTTTTACGGCGAACGAAGGGTGTAAAGGCGACGCGGGTTAAAGAACCCTATTATGATGTATAATTTACATAAACCATAAACTTCAGAATTGAACAGTAAACATAAATGATTATCCGCATTCTTAAACTGTCATAATAAATTCCGCGCATCCATCGCGTTGCGTAACTCATTCCGTTGCTGATTTTGCTCGTCGACTTCCAACAAGGATCTCTTCTCATATGCGCAGATGCGCATATGAGCTCTTTTTCACTCTTCCTCGCTCTTTAAAATTATAGTTTTACAACATCGGATTACGTGCTGATTAAAAAATTATAGATTGTTTAACAAAGCATGTTTGTGTCATTAAAATTTCTCTCTCTTTTTCTTCGAACTATCGTTTTATAGAGCATAATGCAGGATGTAATAAAATTTATTGAGATAGTTTTCGTATTTATTTTGTGTATATGTATGGAAATATTATAAAAAATATACAAATACATCTTGGTATCTTAAAAAGATATCTTTTATCTGATACTCTCCTTACGTCACGTTCATGATCTAGAATGTAGGAACCACGTAGAGAATCTAGGAATTCGAGAAAGAATCTGGAAACACGTACTGCACGGCAAGATCTCGCATGAAGTTTATCTTGATTTAAGACTTGACCTCTTCTGACTGACAAAATCTCAGATTTACCGTGATGTCGGCGACTTGTTCTAAGCAAAGCAAGCACGTATACACTTACTGATAGTACGAAAATAACAGCAATACTTTTAGCTGCACATGTACACGTATACGTAAAGCAGAAGTACCGGTATAATATACCATTAAGTATAATAAAAAAGATGTAGAATGGAAAAATTGTTATGAAAGTTTTTCTGAAAACACATTTTTTGTGATATATAATAAATTTCGCTCTCTTTCAATTTATATATAAAACATATATATATAAATATATTAAAATATATAATAATACATAACTTATTGTTTGTTCACGCACCGAAAATATGGATATAGTATAATCACAAAACTTTCTGCGTCAATTACAATAGATAAGATTACGAGAATTACGCAACTTCTTATTGAGGCAGCGGTCAGCACGTGCCTCGCTTCCGAATTGTTCCGAAAACTAATTCCTACGCGGAACAAGAAGCATCACGGTCGAAATACCGTCGTAACCAGAACCTTCCCGGAAATGAGATTAGTTCAGATGTTCGTTACATCCTCCACTTCGTTACTCTGACGCTCGTGGAAATCACTCGGGGATTACATCCTGACGGAGGGGAGAGATTTCCGATTATTTTTTTTTTTTTTTTTTTTTTTTTACATTAACTCTCGCTCTAATGAGTTTTATACTCATGTCGCCGACGAATAATTTAAAAATTACAAAAGTTTCGAATTTTATTGTTTCGAAAATTATAAATTTGAATAATTAATACTGTGTGTAATTTAAAATTGTTTCCTTTAAATATCTTTTTTTGAAAAAATACATGAAAATCTATTAATTTTTAATTAACGTCAAACATAAGTTACGTAAACCTAAAGTATGATAAAGTACACATTCAGCGCACAGAAATTACAAAAGATATCGCGACGTAACGGTATCTCGAGAAACCACATGTGATAAAAGTGATGATACGAGGAAAACACGTGAATACGACGCAATACTGTTCTAGTTAACGAATGTTGTAAGTAGTGAATAAATGCCACCGTCTGGCGCGATGCTCGCGTTTGCATTCTCGTGACGCATAACAAACGCGTTGTAATGCGCGTCGTTTAATTACTGTTACAATTGACAGCGGTGCCTGATTTTTGTCCGCGAGTAACGAGCGCGTAGTGAATTGGACAGCGACTCGTTATCTCCCGACGCGCATTTCGTCTCCGCACAGAACTGGATTTCGTAACCGACTTTGCGCGGATCCTATATACGATCCGGTGTAAACCAACTGCTAAACTAGTTCCGGCTGTGGGAGCCGTAGGGTCCGCGATGTAATCAAACTCTTGAATCGAGAATTCTGCATAAACCACGAGATCGGATCTCTCACGGCCGAGACGAGGCGCGCGTTTCCGCTCGTAACGGGGCGTGCAGACGACAGACTCCGAACAGTCCGATAATTACTGGCATCCTGAAAGTTCGGTTGTTGTAATTACGCGGGACGCCACGGCGAAAAATCCCCGATGTAACGCACGTCGCGTCTCACTCAACTGGGTGTCGGTATGTCGATGTCACACGATAAGTTGACGATGCTTCTGATATCGCTGCAGAATCTCGCTGGCCAATCACAAATGTGAGAATATTATTATACTAGTGTTGAAATAGAAAAATCTCGGCTATGACAAGGGAATAATATTTTTAAAAAAATAAAAAATACAATTGCAAATAGTATGATAAGAGAGATGAATATTGATCTTAACATGTGCTTATATTTTTCAACTTTTTACGTATTATTCTGACAGTTTCTTTTTTCGCCTCTTTCACGATAAAATAATTATATTGTTCTATTTTATCTCGCATCGCGCGATTTTATAGACTGTGCGCGCTTTATTGATTCACCTAGATTCGACGGCTAAAACGCTCGTCGTTACTTAAATAGAGTCTTAACACGTTTGTCGATACTTAACGACGAGCATCGTCGGACACCGGGTTCGTGTTCCTGTCACGTTGTTACTCGAAAAAGAGATCTCAGACCCGAGATCTTTGCGACAGCATCGCATTGCGCGATTTATCTGCGGCATCTGCGTGCGCTCGATCGTGCGCGCGGCCATTAATCGATTAATCAATTAACCAGTCGATTAATTATCGAGGGCGAGCGCGGAGAAATAGGGGGAGCGTAAGACACCGGTAATTAAATCGTCGCGCTGAGTCCAATCCTATGTTCTCGGCAGACGAGACTGTGTGTCCCCGAAGAGCAAGCTCTCGCAAACGATTTTGTCGTATAAACAACGTGGGATATACTCCGAACCGGCCCTTTGCTACTTAGTCGTATTCGCGTGCTCCTTTTGCTCGTGATGATCGTTTTCGAGAGAGACGGCTGCACCAAGGTTGATTCACACGGGAGAGGGCGACATTGGGGGCGTTCAGCAAGTGCGCTGAAACATTATTAAAAAATCGTAAATCTTATCGCGGCTCTTATCAAAAACCGCGTCTTAATTGCGTTGTGCCGTGCGTCCTCTTTTTTTCTATCCTAATCTCGGCACGTGAATCTACGATCGCGCGTCTTTTTCGAAGAATTGCTGAACTCTTTCTCTAGGAACTCGATTATCGAAGTGATATCGCAATCGTAAAATAAAGTTTGTAATTAAATGAAACGGAAATTCTCTTTGCGTAAAGAAAACGCAATCGTTATCAGTGTTATCTCGAACGTACGTCACATTAGTTCTTAGTTGTCTTCACAATTTTATATATATAAGAAGTTATTTTGTGAGATTACTACAAGAAATGTGCTAACAATTTAATATAATAATATAGATTATTAAATATAATAGCTACTTGTTGAAAAATTATGTCATAAATTAAATACTATCGCAACGACGCGTTCGAGACAAAGAAACTGCCTTCTCTTTCAGGCTCTTGTTCCAAAAAAAATTTATATTATTTTCAGTGTGTTTCTCTTTACATTTGCAATTTTTAATCCAGCGACAAAAAAAATTATATTTTTTCAAATTTTAGTTCTATCTTTTGTTTAATTGCAAAAACGCTTTCTTCGCAGTGTACAATAATATGCGATAACAGTTATCTGCTTTTATTTTTCTATACGCTTCTGAGAACCACTGCCTCAACCAAGTAAGACGATGAAAGGGAATTCGCGATCGTCCCTGTCGACGCAATCTGGCGTCTCGTGTGCGCCAACGTCGGCTATCGCGATAAGTGTTGGCGCGGACGAGAAAGAGAGATAGCGCGTAAAGAGCGTCGAAAAATCCACGTGTGTATACACGTAGGCCGTGCACGGGCGGGCGTGGGAACGGCAAATAGGGGCCTTATCGTCCTCGGCCGCAAGAATGATAGCGATTTTTCGCTGCCGGCAGCTCCCGAAGGGAATTGCCATCTAGCCGGGCGATCTGCGGGTTGTGGAGGAATTTCGTGTTTCCCCCCGTTTCCCTTCTCTCTTGATTGTAAAAACGACGACGCGTGTGTAGTCGATGGGTCTTTCGTAACCGGCGGCGAGATCGATCACACCACGTAAATCGACAACGCGACGTCGTTGTTACCGTTTTTTTTTTCGCCGATACCGTCGTTATTTGCTGATTTCGGTGCGCGATACCTTCGAACAGAGAGGAGTTCATGCGTGAAGAGCGTTGTCCTGTTTCCTTTCACCGGCTGTTTCTACCCCCCTCATGGGAAAGTACACAAATTCGAAAGTGTAATGCGACTGGGTATACCGCCGCGCGATTACGCGCGCGCGTACATACGCGCTGCTTCCCATCGATGCTGTTTCCGTGAAATTGGTGTACCTACGCGGTGTTCGGCTTCCGAAGCAACGTTTCTTTGAGAAATGAGAATATAAAACAACACAAAATTTTTTTAAAAAATAACTATCGAGAAATAAGTTGATTATGTAACGACTTGCAAAGTACAAAATCTTTTTCGGCGAAAAAATCTTCTATAAACAATCGGTTTGACGTCTCGCGTGAATTCTAAAGATAAAAAGAACACCTTATATACGAGGTCACCGTTACGCATTTTCAGAAACTCCGCTAATAGACGCTGCGTGTTTCGCGGTCGTAATTATCGGGTTGCCCGCGCATGAATCATCGATTTTGGTTCGCGCACACCCGTCCCTGTCAAACCCTGTAATTTCTTCAGAATTAATCGCGCAATCTCCTCAGATCTTAATAGGAGCGATTACGCGCATTAATACAAACGGTAGTCCATGTCTAGGTCTTCTCAGCACGGCGAAACTAGCGTGCGCGTCACGAATTAGCCATCGCCCGTTTCCTCGATGCACTCGGCGTGCAGCGGCGCATCTTCCGCGCGTGTAGTATTTTTGTGGCAAAATCTGATCTCTGCGCGAAAACGCAGGCTTCCACCATCTGGCGTCCGCGATTCGGCTCGAGAGTCTCCGTGAGACGTGTAAACGCTCTATCGTTCTTCTCTCTCGTAGAACGAGAAGACTCGCTCGAGGGCCGCCGGGTCTGTGATGAATTTCTCGCGAAATGCCTGACATTAAGCTACGACGAAGTTCAGCGCCCAGGGCGCGTGCCGTGTGGCACGTATATTTGTAATTCTAATGGAGAGAGAACGCACTCTGTCCTCCCCTTGTGACGAAGTCGGCTCGAGTCTTTCTTTCTCACTCTTTTTCTTCGGCACGTAATGGTCGAGCAGGAATTCGGGGCCCAGGGCTGCGGTCCTCCTGGAAAAGGTGGGCCCTTCGAGATAGGCGCGGTGCGCTCCAAGATCGTCCATGACGTCCACACCCACCCTTTAGTCCTGGATTCTCGCTCTTAAAGCGAGAGCACGCAGCCGCTCATCAGCTGCGTTGGATCTATGTCCGTGGACCAGTCAGTCCACGCTCCGATTTACGCTCGTGTAACGGAACATTACGCGCCGTAAATATTACGAAAATCACGCGTTATAATTAGAGCCGAGAATTTTTTAGTCAGCAAACAGCGCGTGTCAATCATTATCGCGATTAGAACGCGAACTATGTCGCGCTACAAATTAATAAAAGATAAATGAGTATAGAATAAAAGATAATACGTTAGAGCAATTAATAAAGAGATAAAGAAATTAGTTACAAGATTTTAATTTGTATGGAAATCTTCTCTCTGTAACGTTAATTTTTTTTTGTGTACGAATTATCCGTAACGTTCATTAAATTTCCAAAGACGTCGGTCTTCGAAACTGATTTCAAGGAAGATCGGGAGGCAGATACGTATATATCGTTTTGCCCCACGTTTCACGACGTACCGCAGCGTGAACGGGGCCGCGGAATCAGCTGAAATCCGAGCGAATGCCTAGCGTGATCGAGCGTGTAATTAAAAAAGAGCGCGATAATAGTAGCACGGCAGAAGTCGCACAAAGCGATCAAGCACGCTATTAAATCATGTAATTGACTCGATTAATAGGCGGGAAACGGTTTCCACTCGCGCGAACGTATTCCGCTATAATCTTGCACGGCGAAAGACATCCTCCGCAGGTCTTCGGAGCGACTTCAATCTCGACGCGAAAGAAATCGGTTGCTTAAGCCGTCGATAAATAAAAGGTTATTGCGCCCCATTCAGCACGCGAGTGGCGGACCCTGCGGGGACTCTTGTAAGTGGGACAGCTTTACGCAAGTTTTTATATCTCGGGCATTGTCACGGGTCTCTCCCTCGGTACCATTTCGCGCGGGACCCTACCTGCCACGATGCCATTCCATGGATCTTCTTTTAGGCCGGCCATTGATATACGCCGACCGTAAAAGCGCGCTGCCGGTACGATAATACCGCGCAGAGGAAACAGGCAGAAAAGGGCGAGAAAAAGACGAGGGAGCGACCGACCGAGTGCAGAGCCGCTACGATGATGGTTGCGGCGACGGCATAAATAAGGGTCGTTGGTACGTGCGCGCGTATAACTGTTCCCGAAGTGTATGTACTCGCCGTCATATACCCCGCTTACCGTTGTCTCGTCTTCGTCGCCTGGTGAGAACCGCCAGAGGCGTTCTCTTCGGCGCGAAGATAATGGGGACGCGTCCGTGCACGTGAAATTCTCTTTGTACGTAAGAACCACGCAACATAGACGTTGCCACAGAATCGTTCGAATCGATTTTTCACGTTATTTTCGACGTCGTGATCAAAGAAGACACATATAGCGGTCAATCCAAGGCCGTTGTATTTTGATTTAGCATTTTACGTCGTTTTGATTTTGCTAACAGCTGATGAATTATACATGCTGCTGTATATTAATGACACGGAATAATCGTGAGAAGTGTGCTAGTGATGTGGTTTTGTGGGAGAAGTTTACAGTCCAAAAACTGAGATTGAGATGTTACGGAATGCGAGACGATGTTTGAGAAATAAAAACACTTTTAATAAAAAGTTTGTACTGAGAAATTATAAATTTATAAGAATTATTGTAAATACATTAACTTTGAAATTGATTGAAATATAATATATTAGCTGCTAGAGATGCAAATTACTTAGTTCTTAAAATAGTTTGATACGACTTTATCTCGAATAGCGAAATTTTTAATGTTTGACAAGCGACGTTATACAAAGGCGATTGATATCCAAAACGCATAACTAGCGTGAGCTGGCGCATTGTCGAAAACCAATCACTCCACGTGAAATGGTGAATTGCCAGCGCAATATATTTTGACAATTAAATTTAACAGACAATCTGCCACATAGTGATGAATTTATCGATCCACCTTGTGCATCTTTAGAGTGCGGTAACGCAACAATTTAGCAATGCCGAGAACAGAAGCATTCAGTAGGCTTGGCGAGGAATTAAAAGATTATTAAGCAGATGCGTACGCGCGCGTATCGCGAGAGTACCGCTCAGTAGGAGCTGTAAGAAGAGACGAAACGATCGTCGTGAGCAGGATAACGAACGTCAAGTCAGATTATCGTATCCCATTGGATTTCCGTCAATGCATTCTCTTATCTTGCCGACGATCTCCAGAATCTTACAAATTCTTTCTCTGCGAGTCTCTCTTTCTCTCTTTCTTTCTCTCTTTTTCTCGCACGAGCGTAAAAGCTTTCTCAGCGCGAAGCATCAAAGACCGCGGGTGGCAACGCCGTCGGTCGTTTCTCTGTTTTTTCTCTGAAATAAATTACACCTTAATGAGAGGCAACGTGTCGACCGATCGTAAAGGCCCGAGCCGGATGGCGCGTTGGCGCGTTACGATCCCCGTGGAGTTTCCCGTGAAATTCCACGGGAGTGTGTGGCGTTGCCAAAAGCGCCGTTTCTCGAAACCGTTAGTCGAGTTAGCGTTCGTCGCCTTTTAATATTACGATTTGATGCTATCTCGTGCGTGATGCTCTTCAGAAAATAGCCGCGACTGTCTGTGTCTCACAGTTTTTACGAGTGTTCTACAACTGGTTTATTTAAGATCAACAAGTTTTAGAGCATCAAAATGCAAAAACAAAGATGTTCGTGTGAGAGGATTAAAATTAATTATTTTTAAAAAGTCACTGAAAATCTCTCGTGGATTTAGTTGAAATCGACTTGCTGTTGCCATCTTACAGCCGTGCGTGGAACTTGATCTCCCAATGTAGCAATGTTGGACTTGCTGCAGTCACTAAGGGTGTTTGGTCAGATAACTTTCATGCTGGAAAATATAACTCAGACAGCACAGTTTCCAAAAGACGACTTAAAGACGTCTTATTATCTTTAACCATCTTTACAATATCTTTTGGCCTTTCTGTGCTGTCTAGGAAAAATCTATATCAAAGAGCAATGATATAATTGATCGTCGGTGATGAATTTTCAAATAATTTATACATAATATATTTAGTTTTGTGACTTTCACAAATACTGAAGAATGTTTTTAGTGGTTCCGATGTACTTGTTAGATGGAGGCAAAGCACATAGTTCCTCTCTACCCTTTCAGTTTAGTGATCTCCAATTTATCGTATTCCGAAAAGGTTGAAAATAACTTTATAGAAATGCATTACATTTTTATTATTATACAAACAATATCGCAAATAATAAAACAGAATTGTATTACTTTTACAACTGCGTTTGGCTGTTGATAGTTGCATTATATCCAATTTACAATTAAAAGTTTTATTATTGAAAAATCTATAGAGAACATTAAATGATAAAAATTTGCTTCAATTATCTTAATTGCTCTATTTATGTATTGTAGTAGATGTTAATTGTTGTACGATAAACACAGATTGTTGTGTACATGCAATAAGCTTAACTTTTATGATTTACAAGTATCAGAATTTCAAACAATTGTTTCAAGAAGCAAGAAACAAGAAGACAAATTAATATGCCAGAACGTACGCAACAAGAAGAGTAAAAATAAAGATAGAATATAAATGCGTGTGAAGAAATGTCAAGAGATAAACATTGTTATTCTAAGTTCATGTGTCACAAATGACTGCAATAAAAAAAAACGCGGAGATATCTATCAAGGACTTCATAAACACAATTTCAAATGACTGCCACGTCTGACAGAGAGACTCGTTCTTGGCCTCACGCCGAAGAAAACCTTTCGAACACAAACTCCGCGCTCACAAGCTTTCACCAGAACAGGCTATAGCTCCGGGCTACGATCAGGTCTCTTCGTCGCTCTTTTCGAGATCGGTTTTGCTGGATTCTCTTTCTCCGTTCTTCTCCCACTCCGTTTTAACCATCTCGCTCGTCTCTCGCATACTTTCCACCCGCGACCAAGACGGGACCGACTCGCTTCTACAGTATCGATAGATCGAAATCACGTTGTCAACGCGAGCGACTCGTTTGTCGCCACAATATTCTTGAATTGCTTCTTCAAGAATATTGTCATTTTGAATTCCCGTAATTACACCTCGTCTCTGCCTTGACGTTTCCTTATGAGGATTCGTTTGCAAGGTGTGCAAAATTGTACGTTCCCGAAATAAGATGTTAAGGCAAATAGAATCTAGCAGCGTATCCACATCTGCGATAAACATTTTGAGGTCGCCCTCCAAGAACATCTTCGATATTTGACTTTCGATATATTCAATTGTATTGTGGTGAATATTAATTAACACAAAGTGTTTTTAATTGTTATATATAAAGAAAAAGTTTAAAGATATCTACTCTAATAATCTTCTTCTGATACAAACGTTTTTTTTTGCGAAAAAACCGTGTATAGAGAACTATTATACAACATTGCGTAAATAGGTTGCAGCATCCGCCTCTTTTCACCGGCTGATTGCATAGAAACAAAATAACGATCATCCTGCTCTATAAATATATCGCGCTTTATCCAGTTGAACGAATCTCCAGCCTCTTTCCTTCGCCACGAGGAAAAAGACGGCAACGCGGTCGCTCATAAAGCGGAGTGGGAGCGAAAAGAAGAGAGGATCGCCGGTGGTATCGCCGACGGTTTGAAGAAAGAGAAGGAAGACCGGCCAGGATGGTGGTGATCGGCTCCGGATCCACGAGTGGCAGTCCATGGCGCGGGTAGCCGGTGTGCAGTCAGTCACCAATTCCGCCAGTCGGTTGTAGCCAGTCGGTTGTATCGGAAGAGCAGCTCCGTTCGCGGGGCCCGCTCACGTAGTGCGGCCTCACGCGCCTCGGTTTCCGCTGAGGAAAAACGAATTTGACTCGTTTTCACCTGTCCGCCCGAACAGGAAATCCCAAAGCTTTCATTACCGTACCGTGGAAAGCTTCGCGAAGTGAGCTGGTTGCGCGCGAACTTCGCAGTAAGTGCGCGGAGTGTATCTCGATATCGAGTGCTGAATAAAGACGCTTGTCTGCTTCGTAAGTGATAAAGTGTTGGCTGCGCTAAGAGTATACGAAGAAATTTCTCGTAGAAGGATCCGTGGCGCGAAACAATATTCCAGAAGAGGCTGCAGAAACCTGACCACGGATGGTTAACGTGAGTATCGCGTTGAGAGTACGTGCGAGAATGCGGCAGGCTTATTGGTGTTTTTCCGCGGTAAATTCTTAGAGAGGTTTCGCCAGTTCTAAAGCGATAAACTGTATGAATTTCTGTTGCTGTTTTTATTTATCCGTTATATATATATACATAGATATTATTTATATTCAGAAAAAGAGATATTTATATTTAGAAAAAGAATTAAAACAAGAAAAAAGAAATAAAAGAACATATACAACGAAATTTTATATATAATTTTACGTTTATTTTGAAACATAAAATAAATATAAATATAGCGAATGAAAATAAATAAAGTGTATATTAAAACAAAGAGCGGAAAATAATTTACATTTAATTAAAATAGAAATTTAGTATTTAGTTAAAGTTTTTGCTTTATTATAGATAAATATAAAATACAAAAAAAAACATATGATGAAAAGATGCGTAAAACGTTACAATAAATCTGATATTTCAAACATTGGCGCCATGTGTCACACACATGGATAGATGTCTCTTTTAAATCATCTCTCTCTCTTTCTCTAAAATATTTTACTAATATTATATCAAAAGTTGATTGAAATCGCTTTTTATCCTGTCAGTTTGTTTAGTGCAAGTTTGACAGTTATCAATCTAGGTCTCGCTTCGAAAACGCTCTCTGGCCCAGTTTTTTCCCCGCTCGTGCACAAAAGTAGTTTCGACTTACAAAAGGCGTCTCTACACGCGTGCTGCCCATATCTCTCCTTTTCAGCGGATAACTTACAGTTAGCACGGAATTTCTAGCAAGGTGCGGCGCTGTGTGACTAGAATGATTTCTTTGCGTGAAAGTCATCTCGCTCTGTTTGCAATGAATCTGGCTAGTGAAATGGAAACTATCGGATCCGCCGCGTGGCATGCAAACGCGAATGGTAATTCGAGTTGCAAAGACAAATATTATCGCGGTAAAATATTCCAGTACACAGTTTTCACTTTACTTTCGAGTGTGAGAAATCTCGGCTTTAAATTACAATAGGTCTCTTTTATAAGCTTGTTAATATTTGACCTTTTCCTAACGTGACAAACATATCGATGAGACGTGAAACATTGTGCACGATTAAAAAATTTATCCATCCATGTGATTCGAAATTACATTGTATTGTCTTGAAAATAAATTAACATCACGAATTATTTTACACATGACGAAATAGCTGCAATTTTAATAAAAGAAAGGAAAGATTAAATATATATATATATATATATATATATATATATATTGTATATACAATGTGTATGATTTTCTGTATATTCAAAACCCAAGGAAGTATAATAGGAAATTTTCCACTGCAATGATTTTATGGATTCGTTACGCTTCGCGGCAGCCTACATTTTTTAACACTTTATATTCGCGTACGTTTGCTCTATCGATTGCAATTTTTTGTCTATATATATATATATATATATTTAAAAAATACACAATTTCCAGTAGTTTCTCAACTCATCAATAAAAGATTTATTACATAACCATTTAAAAAGATACAAAATATCTGTATAATAGTTTTAATTTATCTTAAATTGTTTCTGAAGTGCTTTTTTCTTGTAACTTATTAACATTTTCAAGCTTTAATTTATTTACATGTTAAATCTGTAAAGAATATATTCTGTGCACTGTTTAATGAGCGATTATTATCGCATCAGAAAAAGCAAACTGCGGATAAATAATACTTCCAAGCACTTGTATCTCCCTGTTATTGTGGATAAACTCCGCAATTGTTTTTTAGTACCTTAAGATTACCTTACCTAGATTACTGTAATGTTGTGAACGTAGGCCACCGTGATTGTGAAAGAATTCAAGCGGCCCTGAAGCATTTTTACTTTCGAATGCGTCACTCATAACTACAAATTTCTACCTGCCTTTTCAAACTCCGGTTTGAAATCCATTAGCTCAGGTCAGTCATCCCTAACTTTTGGGCAAACATACATAATCCGTGAATAATATTTCTGTCATTCAACTACGTTAATCAACGAAGTAAGCCGATTATGATATTTATTATCTTTTTGTGACATTTGACATATTGTTGTTGCAAAACTTCTAAGTTCCTTTATTGAACCTGACATAAAAATTACAAGACAAATAAAACAGCTTTGATTGAAATACGTTTCTTGTTGTTCATAATTGCATTTGATTCAACACATATTCATTTCGCGTGCAATTGCAAAACAAAGACCAATAAATTTCTCGGTACTGCAGCAATTAGCGCATTTACGTCACGAGGTTGCACTCGATGCACTTTCGCGATGGTCGAATTCGCGCCAGAAGACGAACCGACAGTCGAACGAGGGAACGTAAATAGAAAAGACAAGCTCACCTGTTTCTTCGACGTATCTTCGAACGTGGTCGAAGAACATCGATGTCGATCCGGCGCCGATTCTGCCTCTCCGCTGCGGGATTCTCTGCCTCCTGCGAAACCGGGTCTTCTCTCCACGACCTCGAAACACACAAATTACGAACGGCGCAAATGTTGCACATGTAGGAACATTGATAGGAGAGACCGGTGTCCAGCACCAATGTGTATACTGACACGCGTGTGTCACGGTACGTGTACATATTGTGGCGTCAGTAGAATTACCAAGAAAAAGATCGTAGAAAGTCGCATTTGAGACGTCATCGTAAAGAGCGTCCTCATTGCCGCGCAGAATTTACCGGCCGCAGACGATGACCCTCCTTTGCCGCGAGCGGCATCGGTCGCAAAAATGCGGACTGAGAGGAAATGCCCTCTAAGCTTCGAGAGATTTATTAATCCGCCACGTACATTACATTGTGTATTGCTGTGTGAAACACATGCGGTTCTTTCACTTCGAGACATGTTGTTTTGAATTTTACACTATCGCGTAGGTGTTGCGGTTTCTCTGGTCAATGCCGTAACAGTGTGGTATCTGTTTTCTTTATATTGTGGAAAGTCATTGTACATATAATATAAAATATATATAATATATATTTATACATAATTTTTGTTCAGTTGTGAGAACCATGAAAATCAGCTGATTGCAAGAAACTGTGTTACTCGTTTGTTTGCTCCGCTTCTTGTTGCCTAGAAGGTTGCATGAAGTAAGCTTTCTTTACAACTGAAAATTATACATATCTACAGAATTCGGATCGCTCACTTTCTAAACGCTCACGTTAATTAATTAATAACTTAATAAATATTGCGAACTTTGCAAAATAACTTTTCTGTTCAGATTGACCCAATCTATTTTCACACTTCGGCTATATCAAAATGTTTCAGACACCCATTTATACACAACGAAACTCGATATATTCTCGGATGTCGAAGAGTTCGTGAGATTTGTACGCCATTAAATGTATGAAGTTGCAGAAACGCCGAAGTTCTAGATTCCAAGTCGGAAGATACCGAATTCTCAGATGAAATCGTCGAAAGTACTTCGGTGTGAGTATCGCTTGATGCGAGAAGAAGAAGAAATTGCAACTCGTGGCGGAATGAGGCAGAGAGGGAAACGATGAACTCGAGACGAACTCAAGGACACCGAAGGATTCTGACTCGTTCCATAGATCCGGTAGAAAAAGCCGAAAATATAAATCATAAGTTCCAAAAGAAACACTCATTACTATTTTTAAACATTAAAAATCTTTGCACGTTAAGTTTTTTAAACCTCTGCATATTATTAAACAACATAATTGAAGGTAGTTTTGATAAAACTGTTTGTTTAAAATAAACAGGATTTCTTAGTGTGATTTAATAGTGTGATTTTGAAATATGATTTGTTTTTTTTTGCATGCAAAAGACAAAAGAAATTAACATAAAACTTGCAATATTAAGGATCGAAGGTTTTACTAACGTTAACGATTACTTGGCAACGCGATGAATCAATTTGCATCGGCGATTCCGTTAACCTATTAGTCATCGATCTTAGAACGTGAAGAAAGTGTTTCTCGGAACATGAAGATCGTTCAGGGTCGAATAAGTCAATTGTAGGCTCGAGCGAAACTCCACATCGAGATTTGCGACGAGGAGTCCGAGCACGATCGTGAAGAGAGCGGCAACCCCTCTACGATCGTCAGAAAAACGACTAAACGATCCTTTTGCCGGGGAAACTCGACTCGCTGGGCGAGTCTCCGTAAATCAGTATCCGTTCGGAAGAAAATTAGTGTCAGCAAAAGGATACAACTCGATACGCCAACGTGTACAAAGTCGTCGAACGCTAGCAAGATGAAGTTAATCAGCACGCGCTTCGAAGAACACGACAATTTATGACTTCTTGCGAGTTTCCAAGATGGCGTTTGCATTTCCAATGTAATTTTCTTCTCGTAAATAACTGCTTTATCGTTCGGTTCACTCGAGCATTTCCGAAGGAGGCTGTACTTTGAAAAGAAAGAACCAATGTGCAACTAGTCTAGCTCTGAAGCCGGTTTGGCGGAAGTGTCAGATCGCTTAAGTGAAACCGCGAGGCTGATGCAACTCCTGTTAACCAATACGTGTCGCATATTCAATGATATTTTTAATCTCAATGACATGATGACATTTTATTTATTGCAGAGAAAATATTTTAATCCTTACCTTCTCTCGAACACCACTCGATTTATTGCTTCCTGAAAGTGGGAAAATCTTGAACTCGCCGAAGGCTATAATGGCACGAAGCTTGCCATCGAGATAAAGCCTCGTCAATAGAAGCCTCTTGGCTAATACACTAGACCAGAAGTACTCAACATAGAAGTGCACGAAAACGGTTACACAAATTTCCGGTATTTGCCAAGGAAATAGGAGCACAAGTGACTTTGCATTGCGCGATTATCATTCAAAAGAATCGCAAATAAAAGGTCTCACGCGAGAAATTAAGAGCCGTTTCATCCACGAGAATTTGAGATTAACAGTAATGAAAAATATGTAATGAGTAGTTTGAAAAAATTGTTTTTATTCGTTACTTGTAATAATTTATTATTCAACCGTAATTACATATGTTAATGTAATTTATAATATGTCAAAAAATTTTTTTCTCAACTACTTCCGAAACTAAGGGGCACAGAAATATCGCGATTTGAACCATCCTGTATAGCTTTGCTAGCTCAAGCGTTGTGTTGCTTGAAGTGTGTTTACAAGCGAATTCACTTTCGACGTCAATGTGTAACTCTACCACCAGAACCGCATCGATGCATCGTAGTAGGTGAAGTATTATGTAAACGTTGATGCAGGTTCGTAAATCGAAGTAGCGCTCCTCGCAATGATACAGTGAAAAGCAACAAGAAGCTACACACTACACAGTGACAAGCAACTGTAGAATCCATTAACTTTAATTATAAATATATACCTTACGGTTATTACATTACTCAGTTGAAATACTCATTCGGTTCAACACATCAATTTCTATTTTTTAATAGAAATAATGTTAGAGAGGTAACCTTTCGTCATAGTAAATCCAAATATTGAATATATAAATTTTTATTTTTCAATTTTGGAAAAAGAAAACTTTTAAGATATTTTTAGCCTTTAATCTAAAATTATTTCTTAATTAATCCGTTTTCCGACACATCGATGAGTTAATAAGCTTTTTTTCAAGATTTATTGGTCAATTACTCAACTTTACTACGTAGATAACTATCTCGACTTCCGTTTCGCAAAGTCGCCTCACCTCGAAGATTAATAACGTGCTCTCGCGCGCTCGCCCAATTTTCTGCAACGCCAGACATTTGAATACATACCAAGCGGCGGACTTTCTAAGTTTCTAGTTTCGCGCCGAGTGAAAATACTGAAATCGGGTGCCGCGCCGCGGAAGTGTCGTGCCTCACACTTCCGGCAAGGAAATCGCGAGAATCGATTACGCAAGACCTCTCGCGGGGACTCGTTTGGTCTCAAGGAAAACCGATTGGGACGCGATTGTACGGAGCGAAACTAAAACGATGCGCGATTGCATGACTTCCACGTAAGTGTCGGAACGTTACAAAAAAAAAAAATGCAGCTGCAGATGCAGCGTTTCAAATTGAGTTGCGTACATACACGCAAGGTGCACGCAGCAAACAATTCTCGCAGGAGCAAACAGCGGCTGTCTCAAGGAGAGAAAGTGCTTTTGTCGAGAGACAGAGAGCAACCAGCAGGATCCGACCAAATTATGCGTAATCGAAATTACCGTCATTTTCCCTTTTCTGCTGTTTTGTTTTGTGTTGGTGGCGCGGAACCAGCGATTTTGCTCAGGTTTATTCGCGGTCGTAAACACACCTTGAAATACTACTCAATAAAAGTTCAGCGAAAGTTATTTATTCAGGGGAAGGAGGTATCCAAGTAATTGTAATATTAGATTTTTATTTTACGTTACGCATTTTCTCTGTTTTACAGTTGAATGTCTGAAAATAAAAAATAACGTAAAACCGAATAATGTAAAAAAATTTTAACCGTACTCAGAGAAGTAAACTTTATGAATAATTAAATTCTCATAAATGTGTATTTATTCGAGTATTCTCATTTATTAAATTTTAAATATGTCAAAAAAAAACGGTTTTTAAAAGTATCTGAACACACTCTTACATAAGTAACACACTGTTACATAATTAACAACACCCACTACTTAACAGTAAAAGTTGCTTTGACGAGCTAACGGAATCTATTAGTAGGCTAGCATAATCGTGAAGAAGAAAAATGGAGCAAGTTATAATAAAGAGGAGGAAATTAGGGTCACAGTTCACGAGGTTATGAAGAGCGCTCGCTGTCAAGCACCGTTACACGCGAGAATACGCATCTCGACTGAGTCAGTACAGCATCTGTGGAATAGAAGAACGCGTAGAACTTATAAGATTTTCTGTCAAAAGATAAAATCACTTTTATACTCAAAGACATTAATACGGGATTCTTCGCAAAATTAATTTCACGCACTCGTACGCACACGCACTTGGATCAGATACGCTCTCTAAATGCTTCTCTTCCAAACATGTTATTTTCGAAATCTCTAGTTTCTCTCAGAACAAATATTTGACAAGACACTCTCTCTCTTCATAGTCTCTTTTATTACATATAATTATTTTAGAAAGTTCTTGCGTTGCCGGATAATCTGGTTCTTTGAACTTGAATATCTTGTAAATTGTGTTCCGTAATAACTTTGCTCTTGCACGCTCGACTAGCTTGGTCGTTCGATGGCGACGTGCGCCGATCAAATGGCGGCCTTGTTCGTTTTGTGGAACAAAATGAATGTAATAACCCGCGTTGCTACACGTGACCAACGTAAAATTCTTTCCGCCCAAGCGACTCGTGCATCACCGACGTTTCTTATGCGAAGTGACGTGTCAAGAATCGCGACAGGAAGAACGCAAAAGTTCTCGCATTTCCGCACAATCATACGCCGAGTCACGATGTAACAACATAGGTTTTTCGCCCTACGAGCATTGCGCTTGGATGCGCCTGAGTCTCAAGGCCATATGTGCAAGCTAAGCGTAAAAATTCCCTGACCAGTAGAAAGTACACGATTAGTCATCAACAATTACTTGCGCGGGAATATCTGATGCGTGTTTACGTCACATTGTTCTTATTCGCAAGTTATGTGTATCAATCCACGTCAGTTGACGTTTGGAAAGAAGTACTTTAAATTTTGAATATTAATATTTATTATAATAAATAAAAATAGAAAAAAGCAAATTTATCTCTCAAGTAAATTCATATGAAAATGATAAATGAACAACTACCTTCAGATCAGTTAAAGACTATCTAGTATCTTCTTTGTCGACAAGGCAAACTGTCAAAAATAAATAATATCAAATTATTTGACCATCCTTACTAATTTATTAAGAAACATTTTCAAATAAGTTTGGGATATGTTAAAAAGCTGAAAACCAAGTAAAAAGATTTTCAAAAAATGAAAGAAGATGGACGATGAAAGATCACCGTCGTCGACGTCTGGTTTTATTTCTCAAAGGCTTTTAGGAAAGACGCATTCATACATTCTACACGGTGAATTCTCAAGCAACCGCCTTCCGCTAAAGCGAACACTTCAGCGATCTACTATACACGTTAGGTATATAATAGCCACCATATTCCCGTACCGGTCGAACTAGTTTCATGCTTGGTTCTCCCGCGGCCTTGAGGCGCGCGCGGACCACTACGCGGTGGTTGCCGGGAAAGCTTTTACTGCTTGCCTCACCCATCGTGGTCCACGATACTACTTCTCGGCCTTCCGCAATTTCAGTCATTATAACCGTACCTCTCGTGCTGCTCTTGGACAGATGAAATGGCTCCAAGCTCGTCGGCCTGAAGTCCATCTTCGAGATTTACAAAGCGGCGGCGCACGAAATAGACCGCCGATTCGAACGTGAAATATGCACAAAGATTGTAGAAATGATTATTCTTATTATCTTATTCTTAGAAAAAACGTTAGTTTTTCATTAAATCGTAGAAAAATGTATTTGTAAGGTGCAGATGTAACGAGAACAAACTGTCTCATAATTAATCTATTACAAAACGGATAGCGCGTAGCTCTTTGTCAAGCGCGACGACAACGCAAAAAGACACGCCTCAACCTGGAATTTCAAGGTGGCTCCGCGCTACGAAATAGGACTGTTTACGACAGCGAGGAGAGACAATGAGAAAGAAACACAGAAGCGGCGACGGCGGCGCACGCCCGTACGCACAAACGCGACAAAAACGACTTCTGCATTGTGCTAATTATCCGGTGTCGTTTCATTGCGAATCTTAATTGGTGCGCCACGCCGTTTGACGGAATTAGCCGGCCTCGGAACAATGCGCGAAACCGGAACGCCGCGGCGCCCCGGCCAATGTAATTGAGTATTTCGCAATCGTGACGCTTTCACGACCACGCGCACCTTCTTTCGCATTTATCGCCTACGCGGTGAAAATATGTTATCAACAGCCAGTTGCAAAATGTAATGACGGCTCACTGAGGCGTGGAGAACATCTTCTGCGTCGCAGAAATAAACGAGTCATTGTGTTCGAAATTGGTTGATAGATATCTAGAATAAGGAACTACTTTATTAATGTTGAGTTTATTCATTAATAATAAATGTTAAAGTTTGTGATAATGTTCAATTTAAATTTAAAATCAATACGTCTATATGTCTATACAAATTAAAGTTTAAGAAATCTCTAAACGCGTAAACAAAACTGGTGAGAAAGCTGATTCGGCATATCATTCGCATATTATATAACCAATATTTGCATATTAATATCTTGAAATACAATCTTTTACGACGTAAAAGTAAAGGAACAAGAATATTTACATCCGTGTTTTCCTTTTACTTCCTCGTTCTTATGTTGATTTACCTGTGCAAGAGCAGGTACTAATAGGATAAATATCGAACGTGTTAATAATCATTAGAGCATTAATATTAATGAACTAGCGAGATGTGTAGCGCGCGCGCGCGCGCGCGTATTTTACAAGCAAGCGTTTCGCGCGGAATATCCGGAGCGCGCCGTAACCGCCGAAGGTTGTTTCTTAATTTCGCGTCGGTAGCGCCATGTCATTAAAGTTCATTAGGCGAGCGAGCACCATCGACATTTGCCGAGCTCGGTGCAAACCATCCCGATACGAATTGCCGAACCACAGAAAAACCGCGCTCGAAATTAGACGTAAACAGACGGCAAGTAAGTCCAATCGCTGTAATTTATATTTAGACGCACGTAAAAACTTAACTATGGCAAAGAGAGAGATGTCAATGACTTTTATTTCTTGACAAATAGATAAATTGAATAAAAGAAGTTGCCATAAAAGATTGAGAGAAGACAAGCGGCGAAAACTCGGGCTAGGAAAGAGTGTTGAATCGCGATTAACACAATGTGTTCGATGAGCTCGAAACGATCTATCGACGCGCACTATCGAGGCCACAAGCTCGCCGTCGATTAGCGAATGCGCGAATAGTTTGCCCGCGAAAGTGATTTGTTATTACTGTTTGCGCGTTTGACAAGGTGTTATTATGAGAATTTTTTCTGGAGAGCAATGATGCGTTGGAGAGGCAGAATTTCGCGAGCCCTCGCTATCGAGAGATCTATGGAGGTCAACGAGGTACGTTCGTGGCGCGTGGGAAAGATTACGCAAAAGAAGAATTCTGAATGTTCTTGAAAATTTTGAAATCAGCGACCACTCATATTGCGACAGAAGCATATCTAACGGATTTAGGATTTAAATTAGAAGAATTAGAATTAAGATTGTTACATACACGCAAATGTGTGTTTTTCTAATATTTATTTTGCAAATTTTAAAAGCAAAATTTGTGCAAATTTTGCTGAGAGACCGTCTGAATTTATGTCCGTGTTTTCCAGCAAACTTTTCAGCCGTATTGTTTATGAACATTATATTTTACGTGAGAATGCTCGGGAAGTTGCTTCGCGCACACTCGTGCAATTTAAACGTCGACATTTGCTAAATGCACATTATTAATAGTCGCAAGAACCGCTCTACGGTATATTTCAGGGAAGTTTTTGAACGTCTCTTATACTCTTAAGGCTGTGCCTTAATTACGAGAGAAGATGGAGAGAAGAATGAGTAGGTGATATGTGGGTAGAGGTACTGTTAAATTCTCACCCTCTTATTAGCAATGAGCTATTAATATTAATTAGGTAACGTAATCTTTTAATTCGCCTTATCTAGGAAGTTCTTTGTTAAGAGAATACATCAAGTCTCTTTGTTTTCGTATGCACCTAAATAACTGAAGCTATTTTCATCGCATTCTCAAACTAAAGCAGTTGTAATTAAGAAGCACCTATCGCACGCGTTTTGTTTCAATTAAGATTATTTAATAAGATTAATTGCAAGTTACGTTACAATTTTATATTTTTGCCTTTATATAAATTAACTTTAAGCCTCCACTCATATTATGTCTATATAAAAATTATTAATCAATAAATAATGACATTATTTATAAATGGTCACTATTAACATTACAATTAATTTATTAATATCTCGATAATTAGTTACAAGTTGAAATTTAAGTCATTCATATTATATTTATATAAAACTATTAATATTAAGATAAATAGCCACTTAACAGTTATAATTACAACAATTATTATTACGTTAACTTTTTAAAAAATTTACGTTCTAGTTTATTTAAATTTAATTTTATTTAAACTTTAATTTAATTTTAGTTTTTATCACAGAGTTTTTTATTGTTTTAGGACGTAATGAGCGAGTACGAACGAATCAAGCGTTCGTGCTTGAAACGAGGCGAGCTTTGGGAAGATCCGGAATTTCCAGCGACGCAGGCGTCAGTCTTTTATCATCAGACACCACCTTTCCAATTTCAATGGAAAAGACCGAAGGTAAGGTAGAAGTAAGATTGTTCTTTGACTAACAAACTTATCTTTCAATAGCTTTCTGTTGTGACAAGACATAAAAAAACTTCACTGTAATACATTCTCAAATCACGAAATTAATATTAATATATCTTGTTATTTCTCACAAATATTCTTTTGGTTCTTTTATCGAAGTACTTAACTTGCATAATCACGTGACACATATTTATTTTTCTCGCAACCGAAATACAACGGCAAATTATTATTTATTCTTTTGAGCGACTGATGAACAACAATGTGTTTCTTTCGGGAACATTATGGAACTAATCTAGCTTCGTCGGCTCGCTCCAGTTCCTAAAGAACGGAGATGTGCAAGGTGGAGCCTAGGAACCGTAACGAAAACAGTTCGCAACCTTGACACGCAGCTCTTTTGTCGCCTGCGTGCTTATTACGATTGTGTCTCCTGGTCAGAACAAGACTTAACGGAATCTCCCGTTCCGTCAAAAATGTTACTGCCCTTATAATTATCTCGATCTTAAATTCTTTCGTATTAAATTAATCTACACGTTTAAAAAAATCTATATATTTAATATATATTTCCTTGCATATACGTTCAGCGTTTAGCTTTTAGCTTTTAACGTCCTTATTTTCTGATTGGTTTGATATTAAAGAGAGCTGTTTGTCAATATTCGTAATATCAAAACTAAAATTCTAGAATCTTACATTTCCGCAATAAGATGAAATCTCTTGGAGCTTAATGAGAGTAGCGATTCTGGAATCTCTTAGAATCAGAGCTCAACGATCCTAGTCGACGTTGGTTGTGCAACCTGCACGATGAGACGAGAAACGAGCAAATTCACGTCAGGTGAAATCGGCGACGCGTAACTAAAGATCTTTGCTGCTCTTACCGAATGAAACATCGCGTCTGTGTATTGATCTGTCGCAATATAGAATGTCACGCATTCCTATACGACAAGGTCAAGAATTGCGTGAGAATGCGTGCGTGACGTTTGTCGCGCCTTTAACGGCGTCGTCGAAGATCAATCCGCTCGCGATTCCCGTCACGATCGCGCTACACCGGAAATATGCTAAAAGAGGAGGGTATTGCGCCAATGCGGGATACAACAGTTGGAAAACAGTTATTTAATACGGCCTCGGGTATTGCGACACGATGCGCTCTTCTCCATGTCGTTAATATTTAATATTTCCCTACTCGACATACAAAGCACTAAGTGATTACAACGAGACATAACTACGCATATACAAGAAATATCGGATGAAAATATCGCAGTCTAATTAACAAAAACGCGAGGTCATCTAGTTTTACTACATTTGTCAATTTGACGGATATTTGAAAAAGACAGTGAATGTGCTTTTATGTTTACTTGAGAAATCTGAAGTTTGTTTGTGTTAAAATAACTACACAAACTTTATTTTTAAATTAACACTTTTATTTTTGTTGTTACATTGATTGTCACCTGTCAGTCTCAGATAAAACAAACACGATGACTTTTATTTCAGGAATTATGCAATCGTCCCATCTTCGTCAGCGACGCACCAGCTCAGTTCGATGTCATTCCTGGGAAGATGGGTGAGTTTTTTAAAGTCATTAATAGCGTGCAAATAATTTTTCACGTTGCAACCGGAAGATGCGAACGAGGGACGCAGGTGTGCAGATGTATTTTAAAAGCGTCACCGTGCGCAAGAAAGGCGCACGAAAGGCATACGAAACGATAGAACAGGTCGTTCCGCTTTTGCCTTCCCTACTTACCGCGGCAGTGCAGAATTTCCTCGATGAACGTAATGATACGTTGTACTTACTCTTCGTGCGTGTTTGAAAACCCTTGGCTTCTACTTAACTTGTTTTACGCGACAAAAGGTTACGGGAGTTCACTATCACGAATCGGTAATCAAATACCACACGTTCGCGTAGTCGCTTGTTAGTCAAAGTTTTCATTAACATCAACTTGCAATTGTTTATAAACAAATTGAGAATTATATTATCGATTGCACGAGATATTCGAGAAATATACATTAATCGTATTTAAGCTCGCGAATATGTCTCGCGAACGTTAGATAAATATGCACACGAGAGAGTTTACATATATTAATTAAATTAGAAAGTTGCGCGTTTCCGTGGCCGGGTACGCGCAATTTACTACAGAATTTAACTAGCTGCTAATCATGAAAATAGTAACACTTGCTAAATGTTACGTGGCGAATCGAATGTTTAGAATTATTTTCTCGCGTTATAAACATCGAGATAAGATCGACACAAACGACGAGCACGGAGTGATTTAACTTAACTGCGAGATTTCTTGTATGCAGAATGCGAGATATGCTGAAGTTTCTGGTTTTCTATCAGACATATAAATGGATAAAGATAGTTTTTGTCTACAACATTTGGTTGCAAATATACTGTATAAATATAGTTATTGATTGTTGTGTTACATATTTTGGTATTTCTTAAAAAAAAGATTTTTTGCTTTCATTCGCATCTTATAAATTTAAATTCCATTACACAACGAGATTGCGCGCCGCAAGAGCGTTGTATTGCGTTGTAGTAATAATCTCGCTTTTCCGTTGGGGGTTTTCGTTTTCGGATATTCGTAACTGCGAGCAACTCAGGAAATTAAAATGGAATACGACTTTACGTATCTCTCTCGGACCCGAGCTAATGCACCGTGGAATGTTCTGGGACGTAATCCCTTCCGTAGCTTGGGTATAATTCACGAGTGTTGCATCGCGCCGCCGGAAGTCGAGCGCCCTCGAGTAAGCCATGCGGGCGCATTCCTGAAGATATAACTGCGTTCGCTGTGGTGCGCGCGACGTGTCCCGTTAACGTGTACGCAGCAGCACGCACAGCCGAGCGCGATGACGACACGTAATAATTTGTGCCGACCTACATCGCGACAACGCGAAATTCGGCGATTTACCCCCGCGCGAACGTCTTTATTTAAAAAAGAAATCATTGCCGCAACGACGCGTGTGAGTCGAAAAAACATTGATGACGGCTTCCTCAGATTGTTGTTACAAAAAGTAATTAAACAGTTTTATATTTTAAGTCTTTTATATATGCAACATTTAGTACACAGCTAATTATGTGCATTTTTTATTATCAATTACTATTTTGTTAACAGGTGATAAGTGGCTGGTGTCGTGTCTAGGCGTCCTGCACCTCAGTAAAGGTCTATTCTACAGAGTGGTACCGGCCGATCAAGGTTTTGGCAGTGGTGGAGAACCTTCGGGCTCGCCGACCGCTGAATACGCCGGGGTGTTCAGGTTTCGATTGTGGTGGTGTGGCGCGTGGGTGGAAGTACTCGTTGACGACAGATTACCAGCGGTTCACGGAAGACTGGCTTTCGTACAGAGTCGCCATAGCGATCAGTTTTGGCCGGCGCTGTTGGAGAAAGCTTACGCCAAGTAAGTCTACTTCGTTTAATTTTTAACGTCAAGACTCTTCACAAAAACATTTAAATTGGAAAAATGACATTCGCGAAAAGACAGCACTGTTATTGGGCTCTAATAGAGCAAATAATTAAGCCAATTTAAATGTTTAATTATACGTCAAGAGCGAGATAACTAATAGAATATTGTGCAATAATTACTAAATTTAAGTTTACTTCAAGTTAAATCATGTAAGGGTCGAGAAACGCCTTGCTCTTACAATGAAGATAGTTTTCGAGCCAAGTTGAGACGAACGGCGAAGTGCCGTGGGCGGCGTGGGCGTTCACCAGGTGGCCGTTCAAGGTGAACTTGCGCACGAAGATCGACCTCAGTGCGTTCGATCGATGAACCCCGATTACCATTGCCGCGGGTGTAGTGTACGAGAGATTGTAAGCGCAAGAACGAGCCGACAGTCTGGCGTCGACTGCGTTGCAAAATGCTGTTCTAAATCTGGTCTTCAACTTCGCAAAAAGAAAAAAGTTTGATTTTGTTTAATTAAAGAAAACTTTTACTCACAATAAAAAGTCGATAAGAAAGTAATATTGCTTAAAATAAATATAGACTGGAGAAGAATTTGAAAAATTTATTGTGTGTGTGTGTGTGTGTGTCTGAGATCATATCATCGTAATGAAATAAGC